>PYXC01002822.1:1107500-1190000 GCA_015244755.2 Tenualosa ilisha
CATGGCACGCTTAGGCACCACAGCAAGGCACAACTAATACCCCTTCAATTACACCTGCTGATGCCCTGACAGCCCCTCTGTTCTACCCACTGCACTTATATTGACATAGCTTTTTTATTACGCCTCACTCATTACAATAATGGGTCTATTATTTACATGCCATTATTATTTGAAAGGCTTTCAGCGTACACCATTTGTCTTTGCCATTCTGACTCAGGAACATCCCTCATTTTACTTTTAGGCCTGCGCAGCTTAATATCGAACTGTCCAGGTTGTGTTTCAGTTTCTCTCGATGTTCCTAGTACTGTTATGCTGTAATGAATGTTTGATTATGTCTGTGCCAATTAATACACTGGTTAGCTGAATGGTGGCCCCTCATCCATTTAGGCATCTGCTCTAAAAGCCAGAGAGATTAGAGTGGAAAATCAGCTGGATGAGGTCCACGGAGCGGGTGTTTGTCTTTGACAATTAGGTTGGATAAATGCACGAGATGAGGCCAAATTCTTTGTGTTCTCTGAGTGCAGAAGAGTGACGTTTCATTTTGAATTCATGTTCTTGTTAAGTCTCACGCAGATTGGACGTATTCTTCGTTATGTGTGGAGACTATGAATTTTCTCACCATTAGGAAGGTGTTGGTGTTCACTCTTAAAGTTAACGTGTCTGTTCTCTCTCTCTCTCTTTCTCTGTTTCTCTCTCTCTATCTCTTTCCCTCTGGCTCTTTCATGCACAGTTTGTGAGTGTGTGTAATTGTGTGTCCTTGTCCTCTGCAGGCAAGTTGGACATCACCCCCGATGACCCACGCTGGATCGGTGCGTGGTGGGGGGGCTTCCTCCTGTGCGGTGCCTTACTCTTCTTCTCTGCACTCTTCATGTTTGGCTTCCCCCAGTCTCTTGCCACGCACGAGGGGGAGGCTCGGGGCGAGAGCGAGCAGGCCATGCTCTCGCCCAGCATGTCCCAGGACTACGACCAGAGCAAGCCTAGCAACGGAGTCGTCGCCGGTCACCACGACAACAGCAACAGCGCCTCCTGCTGCCAGCAGCTCAGAGGTGTGTGTGTGTCTGTGTCTCCTGAGTCATCCTTATTTCCCCCTTTAAAAAACAAAAATCATGCCCTAGTCACCACTCTAAGAAGCTTATTATTGCTCGCTTAATTAATTAGTGTAATTTACCCCTTGTCGAGGTGCGTGCCGTTACGAGATGTTCTTAAGATTAGCTGTAAGCCACTCGAAACAGCACTTACATAAGGAGAACACTGTAGTGCAATCAGTAATTAAATAATGAGTAGTTTGTGCCTTACAACAACCAATCAAAATGGGCCCTAAACCAGTTTTGTCACAGTCACTGAGATCTTAAATAGCTTTCTTCAGTGGAGAACAGGGACTTATTTCTCTGAGCCTCGCCTTTCTTTCTCTAGTCTGTTGGATTACCATTAGCTGTGTTTAGCTGTGTAGAATGTGCAAGTGTTCCTAGGAAGACGCAAAGATATTTGGCCTTTTTACAAGGAATGTTTACATGTGTCACCTTACTGTGGGGTTAAGGTTTCACCTCACTGACCTCTCCACTGCTCTCCTCTGTGTAGTTTACCATCACTCTCCACCGTTTGCAGGCTGGAGCTGGACGCTTTTTCAAAAAGAGCACCACATTGGGCTCCAACCCTTCCAGAAAGCTGTAGGGTCTAGCTCAGATTCAGTTCCGGCCCAGAGGCTGCATGTAGAGTCCGCCACCAGCTGATGATGAATGGTGCCAGGTTCCCACTGTAGCAGCTGTAACAAAGTCTCTCCCCAGATTTATGAAGTTATTATGATTTATGAAGTCCGCCACTGAATTTGGGTTTTTTGCCCGCACTGATTAGCTCATTTGGATGGTTCTTGCGCGGCTGTTGGTGGAACGATATGGTGTTGAATTGGAAATCAGGAGCAACAGAGCAAGAGAACCAAAGACATTTAGGGGGGAAAAAGTTGTTTTTACTTTCTGAGAATGACTTTGAATATTGTTTGCCAAAATAAAGTCACCACACAATTGGAAGAAAGCATCGCTCAGCTCTGCATAGCCTACTTAACTGGGAAATATGCAGCGACTCTGTCCTCATCTTTTGCTTCACACGCCACATGTTTACTAAGGAAAAGAGCTTTTACAAGAATGGAAAGCCGTGACAAACTTTTATGTCGGAAAGCCAAAGACATCACTGGCTGTCACATGTGGCTCTTGTAAAAGTCTAAATTTAGGGGGGAAAGTGTGGGAGGCCAATTAGATGCATGTTACCCATGCGCAAAAGGAGAACTAAATTGAGCCCAGACTTCAGTCAGTGGAGAAGGGTGAGGAAGCTACAGACTGTGGTTAAAGAAAGGGTGTTGATGGCCCTTCTGAGGGAGTATGAAAGTAAATATCCATGTAACATAATGCTCATGTTGACAGAAAAAGAGACAGAGAAACAAAATAAAAAAAAATGAAGGCAGGAGATGGTTAATGCTGGAGGTTTTCTTCTTTTGAAGTATGTCCATTTTTAAGTCCTTTAAAAGCCTGAATGACAAGAGTGTAGTGAAACGCATCTGGGTGGGTATTTTTAGCTGTGACGCTGTTGAACTGTGGACATATTGTCACATTTCAACTTACTGAAACGGCAACGATTCTGTCAGAAACTTAACTGCATTGATTTGTCTGTCTCTTGAACAGCTGGAGTTTTCAACCCCATGGGAAAATTCATAACTCCATTTGTCTGTTTCTCTCTCTCTGCCCAGTTATTCCTAAGGTGACCAAGCATCTCCTATCCAACCCTGTGTTCACCTGCATCATCTTGGCAGCGTGTATGGAGATTGCCGTGGTAGCCGGCTTCGCTGCCTTCTTGGGAAAGTACCTGGAGCAGCAGTTCAACCTCACCACAACCTCAGCCAATCAGCTGCTAGGTAAACATGGCTCATGGCTCCATATGCAAAATAATTTTGCTAAAGATTTATTTTGCAAGATTTTTTTTCCTCTTAAAACTCTTCTCTGTCAGTTTAATGTGCTATTCTATCATCAAGGTAACTTCAGAAAATTTAAATCACATCACTCACTGGCCAACCTTGATCAGCCTGGTGCTGACAGTAGTTCTGCATAATGTCTTTTCCTTCAAGAAGGCTGTTTATTTCCAGATCTTTCTTTTTTTTTTCATTTTAGCCACAGCAAACATATGCATATTGCAGATATTGCAGATCGTCACCACACAATACACATATCACAAATGTCAAGTATGATAAGTAACTCATGGACGTCTGACAAAAAAAAGTGTTTTGTTTGTCACAGGTATGACTGCCATTCCGTGTGCCTGTTTGGGGATCTTCCTGGGAGGGCTGCTGGTGAAGAAGCTGAGCCTGTCGGCCTTGGGGGCCATCCGTATGGCCATGCTCGTCAACCTCATCTCCACTGCCTGCTATGTCTCATTCCTCTTCCTGGGCTGTGACACAGTACCTGTCGCCGGGGTGACGGTCGCCTATGGCAACGAGTAAGCATACCAACCATTGTCTTCGTTTTTTTCCCTTTCAGGGCTGATGAGTTTACACATTTACTTAGTGGTGTTGTCAGAACAAGCTGGCATATTATGATGTGGATGTAGTCACATTTCCACAGGATTTTGGATTTAGTTACTTGTCTACTTGTATTTCTATCTCATAACTCAGGACTGAGGGATTTGGTTTGGACATCAAGCTGATGTAACATATGAGAATTGTTGAATAAAGTTGTTTTAACCGCCCCCCCCCCCCCCACCTTTCTCTCTTTTGCTCTCTCTTTCCCTCTCCCTCTGTGTGTCATGTTTCTCCAGGACCTTGAACGTGGGTCAGAAGCCAGAGCCCGCCTGCCTCAGTAACTGTAACTGTTTCACCTCGTCCATTAGTCCTGTGTGCGGCTCCAACGGCGTCACGTACCTGTCGTCCTGCTTCGCCGGCTGCACCAAAATCTCACCCAACAAAGGGCTTCCTCCCCCTCTTTCTCAGGTCATTACCCTGGCCTTCCCTTTGCTTCCACTCCCCCATTCTCTCTCTCTCTCTCTTTGCACAGCTGTGATGGATAGAGACGGAGGTTTGTCTACCGTGCTGCATATGTTTGGGCCATTACAATGAGGCACCACCATAGGCTATGAATCACAGGGAGAGGACACAGTGTTCGGTTTTAATGAGTTTTTAATGGCATGGTGTAATATGGTGTCCTTGGTGACTTCACAATCTCACACATGCACACACATGCACACTCTTACACATGCATGCACATGCACACACACACACAGACAGACAGACAGACACACACACACACAAATACACAAATTCACACACAAATACTCAATGTTGCTCTAATTCAAAGACTCATAAATTCACAAAAATTCACACACTACTCCACTGATACACGTGCTGTCAGTATTATTCTACATATCATTATCATCACTCTCTGTAGAGCTGTTAAATCTTTAGATCCATTACATCTTCGGTTTAAACTCCAAACTGCTTTTGGGTCCCATGAGTGGAACCTAATCATTGTTCAATCTAGTACATTTCAGCCAACATTTGCTCTAACCTCCAACTACTGTGGGTTTAGTAGTGATAAGCTCAGTCAGAGCCTCCAGCATATCTAGTAGCTATACCACTGCAAACATGGCTTGGACTCCTTCTCCTTCTTCGCCTGTTGCCAGGTGATTGTCCTTTAAGGGCAGATTCTTGCAGTGGTAGAGAGGCCGGTTGCCCTCACATCACAGTCAGAAAGAGCAGCAGCAGCAGCATGTTTAGCTAGAATCTTCCATGGGCCTTATCAAGACAAGTGACCTTTTTCACAGATGAAATTTCGGGTCTTTTATTTGTTTCTGATAGCAGACCTGTGTGGCTATATTTGTTTTTCTTATTTATTTATTTATTTATTTATTTATCCATCGCAGATGCACAAGCATGCATGTGGTCCAGCTGTACATGGAGAGAGGGAGAGAGAGAGAGAGAGAGAGAGAGAAGAGAGAGAGAGATTCTTTCTATTTTGTTTGTTACCATGTTCATGTTTGTTGTTTTCTTTTGTTTTGGTTGGAGCTGTTTACAAACTTTCTGCTAGGCACAGATGGAGAGGAGGCTTTGTCCTGATGTCCCTTATCATGGAGCATATGTTCACAGAGCACAGAGTGCATATAATTATACTGTGGTTGCTTTGGAATTCAGCAGGCATTTACTGTAATGCTATACTAATGTTCTCTGCTTTAACATGAAATGTGTGTTTTTTTAGTCAGTTTGTTTTATTTGTGGTTGTTTTTAATGGAATACACACAGCATACTGCACACCTGCTTATATGAAAAAATCCAGTTGGGAACATATAGTGATTCTTAGCTATCTCAATAAAATTATGTAAGAACCATGTAAGTTTATAATGATCATCTGTATTATCTCACCTAACAACCCCTAAGTGCATTACTTGTATTAGAGTTTACCTGACTTTATGTCTTATGGGTTGGATTTTTCTAGAACCTGTCAGGATGCTCATGTGTCTCCAGCGAGAGTGAGTCAGCCACAGCGGTCCCGGGGAAATGCCCCAGTCCCGGCTGCAAGGAGGCCTTCTTCACTTTCTTGTGTGTGATCTGTGCGTGCAGTATGATCGGAGCCATGGCCCAGACCCCCTCCGTCATCATCCTCATCAGGTAGTCAGCACAGCCTGCTGGAGATCAGATCGGGCTCTGATCGGGTTCTGATTTAGCCAAGCTACTGCTCCCCGCAATATTGTTTTTCACTACAGCACTACACCAGGGTACTCCCCAAAAGCTTTGGTTTCCCCAACTAGATTTTCTAGCAACGAATATGTGAACAGAAATGGAAAGCAGAACCAATAGGTTTAAAGTTCAAACAAGCAGCCTACCCACCACAAAGTAAACGGATTCCTACTGACGGTGTCCAGACTCTTTGAACAGAGTGAAGCAAGTCTGGTCTACCAGGCTAGCTATCTGATCTGGCCCCGATGTGGTTTCTCAATAACAATGGATCATGGATTTTTACATGTTCTCCACAATTGGTTTTAGTAGTTTGCCTTTTCCTTGTGTTTCTCGTACATGCTCGTAAAGCATTACTTTTTAGATCACACAGCAATCTGCAAGCGTTTTCCTTAAAAAATGATTTGAAAATTGGTTTGAAAACCATTAAATTTTTGTAAAGATTTTACAAATGACTAGGGCTTACAACGCTTTCATCTTTGATCAGTTCTGCATGCCAATAAAAATGATTTATTTGTGTGGCTCATTTGCTATAATCAGAATTGGGTCACTTGAGCCTTTTTTATGGTACTTTACTGTGAAAATGCATGGTCCTCACAGCTAAGCTGTTTACATGTGTTTGTAAATGATGTGTAAGCATTATTAGATTGCCATTGCTAATGACATTTCTTTGCACAACCAGCTTTGGATTACAGTCTGAAAATGTGGTATACCCAAAATTCCAATTAAGTTTTACAGTTTTCCTCCCAGTATGTCATACCAGCTATCATAATATTACATGCCAAGCATGTATTCTCTCTATTTTTTGTATGGATTGTTCCCAAAGCTTTAGTCTCTTAATGACCTTTGAGGACCCCACCTCCTTTTCTTTCTTTCTTTCTCTCTCTCTGTCTCTCTCTCTCTCTCTTTCTCTCTTTCTCTGTCTATTTTGAGAGTTTGTTATGGAGAACAAGCAATGTCAACATTTTCTGCTCCTGTGCCTTTACCTTGTCTCTTGTATTAAAACCCCCCCTCACACACACACACACCTGCCCTCTGCTTCTGTCAGATGTCATCAGACAGAATATCCATTTCACTGTAACTATGCTGAAAATAACAGGTTGTGGCTTAATTACAAGGGCTATTTGTTTTAATCTCTCCGACTCTCTACCTGTCTTCTAGGACGGTGAGCCCAGACCTGAAGTCATATGCCCTTGGAGTTTTATTCCTTTTACTACGACTACTGGGTGAGTTGACACCAGCTGCAATAAAAAACACTTTATGTCCTTATGTCATTTCTTGTTTAGACAATCCCGCTGCAGATGATATTATATACAATATGAGGATCCTTTCTATTAAAAATTCCTCTTGTGAAAGGGGAAAGCCAAACCCTTATCTAGAATTCAGTTTGGAGTAAACAGGGAATTAGATCAGAACATTTTCTAGAGGAGAAACACCATTAAAAATCGATGACCTTGGGTAGGGACTTCAGATCGAAGTTGGACTTTCTTCCCAGCAAGTTCACAGCAGACACAGTTCTTTACCCAGGTGAGGGTGCAGCAGTCACCCACAATCTGATCTTTGTGCATTTCTTACTTCAGGCTTTATCCCACCCCCTCTGATCTTTGGTGCTGGGATCGACTCAACCTGCCTTTTTTGGAGCACAGAGTGTGAATCAAGGGGTGCCTGCCTGCTGTACGACAATGTGTCCTACCGGCGCCTGTATGTGAGTATGGCCATCGTCCTGAAGGTGATCGCCTTCCTCCTCTATACCACCACATGGCAGTGTTTGCGCAGCAACTACAAGAAGTACATCAAGAACAACGAGGGCTACCCGAGTCCCACTGACATGTTCAACAACTCCAATGTCAACATGGACAGCTTGGCCAAGGATGGCCCAGGAAGTAGGACAAAGTTTATATACAACCTGGAGGACCATGAGTGGTGTGAGAACATGGAGTCCGTTTTATAGTCGGGGGTTGGGGATTGGGTTCAGGACTAAAACCGAACGCAAGCTATATCCTTGATTCTCATGGATTATCTTGATGTCTTGTTTTTCTAAGGGTAGTTGATTTGTTTGTTTTTTTGTTTTTGTTTATGTTTTAATGGAAAATTCTTGACTATTAAAAGAAATATATGGTTCAGGACCCTGCAAGAGAAGACTGTTACTGCACTTTTTTGCTATGAATCCATCATGTCATTCAATAGGGTCCATATTGTTTTGTCGGGGTTATATATCACCGAGAGTGTTGTCCAGTTACAGTGAATTCTGTCGTGATTCTTTGTGGTAGACACTTACTGTACTGTATGGCTTTGTCCTCAGCTTGTAGCTAGCTGATCGGTCACAAGCCATTTTTATTCTTCTTTATTTTGACTATGATAGTCAATCTTAGAAGAACAGGTTTGTCTGTGCTTAACGGTTACAACAAAAGTGTCAAATTAGAGTTACTGTCTTACTTTTTCTTCAGTGTCACTTTCTGTCATAAAAATGGAAACAGTCACATAGGCCTACACTACACTGGTCCTTTGGACACACAACAGAGGAGTTCAAAAACTAAATTAGTAGCCTTTGTTTCCTGTGTCTTAGTCGAGTTCTGTGTAAGTGACTGGCAAGCTCACTATATTACTATACAGTATGCAACATTGAGGCCAAGACAAAGTGTGTGTGTTTTTTCTCTCTCTCTTTTCTGTTTCTTTTTTTAGCAATATTATTTTGTTCTTTCCATCCAACAATTCATGTCGATTTCTACCATTGCATTGTTCTAAACAGATACCTGTATCTGCTGAAATTTGTTTTAGCATTGCATTAAGGAGTTCTCAAGGATCTCTATGTTGGCTTTTGCCTGCAATTTCCTTAAGCTCACAAATAATTTACATAGTTTTTTAACCTTAGTATGTCTTAATTGTAAAGGGTTGTCCAGAAAGAAAAAGAAATTATCATTAATATATTGCTGTTTTGGCAGTTGAGTGGGAGGACATATTGTATTGTAAAAGCAAAAAAATGTTCATTTATTATTAATTTATGGCTATTGAGATTAACACCTGTTTATTAGAGGATATTTTGGCAGTGACAAATATGGTCAAGAGAATTATGGGAATAGAAGTATGTATATATTTTTTTATTGTTCTGAAGCAGAAGATGGGAGTAGATTGTATTTCCAGCAGAGTATGTGTCAAGTTGGATAGTAATGTATTTGAGATGTCAGAGGTGTCAATTTAATGGCATCCCAGTTCCGTATATACATAAAATATGTTTAGGCCTTTTCAGGTAAAAGGAAATGATGACAGTTTTGAAACACAAACAAGTGGTTACTTTCTGTTTTTTAGTGAGGAACCGTCTTTTCTTTGTAAACCTTGCAAAAAGAAAGTTGATATACAGCTATAGGAGAGTCTGCTGTAGCAGTATTAAAGGTACATAATTGTCTTTGGGATATAAAACTAGTTTTCATCATGCAGTCTCTGTATTCATGAACATAATATTTGTTTTGAATACATCTTTAAGGCTTGATAGCAAACGCATTTTGTTTTACAAACTAAACGTTTCTCTGCAGTAAAATGGTAGTATCTTTTTTCTTATACTTTTTTGTATGGCAAATATCTTTTTATTTTATTCTGCAAAATAAATTATTTTTCAGAAAATTACACCTCAAGTGTGACTGCAGAGTCTCTTGTCATGCTTTATGTGTGTGTGTGCAATGGAATTTGTGTTTATGTGCGTCTACGTGCATCTGTGCGTGAGTGTGTTTGTGTTTGTGTGTGTGTGTGTGTGTGAACCTTGATAATATTAGGACCATCTTTAATGTCAAATGAAAATACCATGTTGTTTCCATGTCTTTGCAGTGCATCAGCATTATGCCTTATGTGTCATAACAATACCAGCACACAATATGCTACATGTCTGATTTTTATTTGTTTTTTACAACACGACCACAGAGAAAGAAATGAACAGCTTTCAGGGTGCATCTTGTGAGAGCAGTCTAATATGAGCTATATTGTTACATTTAAAAAGGTGCAAATTGTATGAAAGCCACAAGTTAATTATCCTCTGTGGAATTTTAAGTGGAAAATTGTTGATTGCACAGTAGACTAATAGTTCCTCTCAGTGGTTGTCCAACTGGGGTACAAGTAGCCCGAGGAGTACTTGGATCAATTGTAGAGGGTACACAAAAAAAATCTGTGAATGGGTTCTCAGCTTTTACCATCATAAAAATAAGTTTAGACTATATGTGGAAAAAGACCTTTTACATAACTATCTCCAATGCAACGCAATTGCCTCTACATTATTATTTACCAAATACAGTATAAGCAGAAGTGCATAATAATAATAATAATAATAATAATAATAATAATAGCAGTAGTAGTAGTAGTAGCAAGCAATAGGAATAATATTTGCAAGCTGTTGATGGTGCAGGGGGTACTCAGTGGCTCCTAAAGTGTCTCAAGAGATACGCGACAGTTAAAAATTTGGGAACCACTGCTCTAGTTCCTTGATTCCCAATGTGTGGGGCAGGCCCCACTAGTGGCCAATAGAGACATGACGTGATTAACAGGAGACAAGTCTTTTTTTAATGCCTATCATTAGTAATATGTTTCTTCATTGACTGAATAGATCATACCCTCAAAGCAAAGCAAGCACCCACCAGCAAATCATTAATATCAGATCAGATCTAGAAGAGCCAGAGCAAAATGTAGACTGAAAACGTAGACTCAGTTTGCAAGAACAATACATTGCAAAAACACCTCATTTTGCAGAAGCAATGGGGGACAAGTAGGGCTTGAAATTGCAGAAAAACTTTGAGAATCACTGCTCTAGTTAGTACCTGTTCATCTCCTGCTCGTTGGAGAGTTGATTTTACAGTCCCTACGCTCTTGTTTCACTCAGGAAAATATATTTAAGGGATTCTTATGTGAGATATGGGAGCAGTTCTGTCCTGACCCATTCAAAATCAACCCTGAAAACCTCTATGACCCATAATGACACAATGGACTATGTCCATCTGTTCTGCAAGCATAGATGCATAAGTGGAGTGGGCGTCCAATTCCTGAAACAAGATCACACACTGTAGGTAGAAATTTTACATCATATCAAGGTTAAATTGCAGGTGTTATGATTTGAAAGGGAAAAAATACCTTTTTTTTTTTAATATGGCTCTTTTAAAAGACTTTTTGAACACTCGATTGACTCGAATCTTTTAAAACTGCTTCATTTCTGTCTGTATTCCACAGCCTTTCAAAACTCAGTGAGGGAGTCATTTGCTATCTGCCCTACTACATTGCCTGTCTCTGATTAAAATAATGAAAGTATGCCTCGGATGGGAGAGAGAGTCTCCTTCACAGTTTGTTTGATTAACCTTGAAAGGGAAGGTACATTAGGTCCATGTGATTTATCTGAATAAAGGCATGTTTTACAAATTACATGTGCATTGAGAGTTTCAGTATGTGACCAACCATTATCTTACCACCTTTCATATCAATCAGTAAATCAAATCAAATCAATTTTAGGAAAACATTCAGTGTTTGAACCAGTGTCCTGGAGTACATACTGAAAGATTAAGTAAAGTGACAATCACCTCACACCAATCTAGAATGAGCCTTTGTCAATGACAGATGTACTGAGTTTGTTGGCCATTTATGGAAGATTCACAGGATTTGGCTTAGATTTACAGTCAAAACACAAAGCCAGTAATGTCACCCATTTTATAAAAAAGCAAAACACCTTGGCAGATGCAGTCAAAACATGAGTCTTGTTTTGACAAGTTATGACTACTGGATTTTTCAGGAATGGAAAAAAACAGGCCACTGACAACTCTGCTGCTAGTGAAACAGGTGTTCATTTATTTGCAGTTGCTATCCTTTCTCTCCTCTTCTCTCCTCTCCTCTCTTTTCTCTCATTCCCTCACCCCCTTTTCATTGATTCACTTCTTGTCGAGAGTACACAGCCACCCTGAGCCAGTAAACATCTATGCACCAAATACCTCCTGTATGAAGACTGCACACAATGTACTCTGCTCTGTGAAGCTGAATATCTTATGAAATCTCAATGATATAGAGAACAGACAAAAAAAACAGTAACAACAGCCTGGAGAATTGTCAGTCAAGAGAGAGACAGACTTATTTATGTACCACAAATGGGAAATAAATTGTATGTCCTGATTCTTTGCTCAACTTTTGTTCTCAGTGCCAGCATGAAAGTGGTGGAGCAACTGCGCTGTGCATTACATCTTGCGTATAAAATTAGAACCATATTCGCCAGGTAATGGAGGGCATGTCCCTGTGCCCCAGCAGCACACTAGTTATTTTTTATTTACACCAACCTCTTGCTATCTATTTACATCTGAGGTAAACGCAAAATATCTGTCAACTGCACAAAGAGGCTATTTTCCCACTACAGACTGTTACAAGAAAAGCATCACCCTTCAGCTGCAGCAATTTCAAACATGATTAAAATCAATGACAAATGATTACTGTTGGCGGAGCAGCAGGCTGGGTTTCTGAAGGTAATAACTTAGCAGCATAATGTGCATCTGTGTCCTGCTGGACCCAGACAATTTGACAGTCTTCCTGTTCCTCTTGTTCTGTTTAGGTTGAGGAGTTAGTGGTACAAAGATAGGCACGAAATTTGAGAAACCAGAGACAGTTGATAAATGATCTTACGAGAAACTTTCACAATTTAGTACGCAGTGTGGGTTTGTTGTGTTTGTATAGTATACATAAAACCATCAAAGACATTTGGATAAAGCTTTGATGTCACATCAAGGAAGATAACATCAAAGACGAGTTAACTTCAGTTCTTAAAATTACTTTCTGTGTGTGAATGTTGAAGATCACTATATATTAATTATGAAATATTCTTGGTGGGGAACAGTTCAACTGTCCAAAAAAACAAACAAACAAAGAAAAAAAACAAACCCTATAATACTTACTTGTTAGTTTGTTAATGTATTGTTGAAAATTTCTTTCTGAAAAGCCAGAACATGCACAATAGTAACAAATAGGAACTCTATTTGCAAGCTTAGGGGGACTAACTGTACAAGAGTCAAATAAAAGCCTTTTATGGGCACTCCCTTAGCCCGTCCTCATAATAATCCCTCAGTGAATTACTATGATAATGTATTCAGTATTGGCACAACCAGGTCATTAAGGCCCATTGTGCTGCCCTGTCTGCCCAGGAGTAATGTAATTCAGCATTACCTGTAGCCCCATTGTGTGGTGTCAAGACTAAGGCTTTATCAATTCAGCCCCCATGTTTCACCTTGTCTGTGCACCATGATAATGACTATACCTGCCAAGACCTCTATCAGTCTGTAATGATGGAGGGATCCCATGTGAGAGTAAATCCACTTGCTCTCTGAATGTCCTTGAGGAACTGAATGCACTTGATTCATTTTTCACCTTGTGCTGTGTGTCTGACTTAATATGCATACATGATTTATCATCATGTTCATAACCATATGCATCAGTTCATATCCTAGTGTTTTAAGACCTAACAGTCATTCAGGTGTCGACAAAGAAACATCCATACATGCATAGCCCACACATATTGTACGTGTGAATCCTACTTTTGTTTGTCATAGCACAATACAGACACTATAGACAGCTAACATATAGACATATAAATATACAGTATATGTTGGTAATACAATCTTAACTAAGAAATGAATGGTATTTTGTATTGTTATTTGTGTGTGTGTATGTGTGTCTTTCTGTGTGTGGTGCATGTTGTGTATGTGTGTGCATTTGGACATGCTTTTGAGCTGCTTCAGTTTTTTTCCTTTGTGTCCCATGGTGATTACTCTGCCATAAGGCTATTGTATTCTAGTGAACATAATTAATTTGAGGATTAATTGTGGAGTCTAATCACTCTTGGGAATAGTGACACAAGCTGCAGGACAACTGTGGCTTATTTTTATCCACACAAACCATCGAGGCGGTGGATTTGCATGCCCACTCCATTGAGACTCGTTGCCAGATCTGTCATAATTTTAAAAAACCCATCCTGTGTCTCAGTGGCATAGAGGCACCTATTAGCTTTAGTCTTCTCTGTATTCTCAAAAAAACATCAACCCAATTATCAAACACATTTCCCCACTGAATATTCAGCGCTTTTTACTGAATAAGCAATTGTCCTCTCCCAGTTCCTATTTTAATCAGATTGCTAAAGGTCACATTAATTTTTGCTTTATAAACCATTGGATAAAAGAGGGGCTTTGTTTTCACTATACTTGCCTTAAAGTCAGTACCTTTGATTTGTAGGTAGGAAAGGTTCAGTTTGATTCATTTCATTTTGGTGCAGAACAAATATGGTTATAATCCTATGACAGTGCATGCAGTATTACAGTGTATGCAGTAAGTGATGTTTCAAGATCTGTAACACAAGGCCTCTCACCCCTGTGTTTTGCCTTGAAGGAGCTGCCCGTCAGGCATCTTTGTAAACTGATCAGAACTATATCCTCCCTGGTTATTTTTGGCAGCACAGCTTTTATATACTATTTCTGTAGAATACACATCAAAGAAGATACACAATTAAACATGGCAACATCATCACCGGTCTCTGTATCAGTGGCACTTCAATTAAGGAGACAGATTTCTACGAGATGCACGTCTGGGATGCTAATCAGGTAAACACAATTAGCATTCCACAAACAAAGACAGCCTGCGGACGCAGTTCAAATGCCATCTCTATATCCTCCACAAGGTAGCTTAAAGCCAAATCAGTGTTGGTTTTGCTTCATTTCCTTTGTTCATCTAATAAATGCTTCTGTCAAACTGATCCACAATGCAAACCAATAGGATTCAACTGCTGTCAAGCCAAAAGTAAACCACAGAGGCTAGGTCAGAGAGTGGTTTTGTACTCACAGTTAAGGATTTCAATCTTTAGAAAGTAATATAAAAAAGTATTTCACGTAGTATGATATATCGTCTTTTTCAGTCTCTTCTTCTCATGTGCATAAAACAAATTTGATTAAACAAATTCGACGATATTGATGATTACCACATCATCAGCACAACTTTGGGTAAATTGTGTTTTGTTTGTCAAGAGATATAGGTGATAACGTCTGTTTTGGTATGCTTATAGTGATGTCAGCTTCTTGTTGGGCATAATTCAATTGCTTTTGGGGATTGTGTGGTTGAGTTGACATGCAAATTCAAGCAATTAAACTCATGACTGAATGCACCAGAGCTTCTCATTGAAATTTATGGTGAAATTGGCACAGCATTAAAGAACGCATTGCATTATGTAGAGTGCCCTGACACTCAGAATAACATTATACTGTCAAGTCACACAGTCTCTCTGATATGCATCGCACAGAAGTTATGTTTGCATAGGATAGTATACATAGAAAGTATAATGCTCCTGTTTGGCTGATGGGAACACCTTCAGTACTGTTTCTTTTAAAAAATAATATCATCTAACACCTAAACATCTTTTTTGCTGTAATAATCTATGGAATAATTAATCTATGGAATAATCTATGGTTGGCTTTCTTTGTCATTCTTCACTCTACAGAGTATAGAGATGAACATATGGACCAAGGCGCATTTAAAAAAGCAGCCACAACCCCATCTCCCCAAACACACACACACACACAAAATAAACAATACATTCCGAACACAACATAACACAGACACACACAGTCAGCCGCAACTCCTCAGGCAGACCGAAGGAAACACACACATAGACAGTAAAAAATGTTCAGTCTTAAGATTGTAAAGTGCAGACAAAGGGGAGTGGAATATGATTGGTAGTGCAAAGAAGAAGGTCAATAGAAGGTAAACTAAACAAATAGAACAGGTTCAGATTTAACACACACCTCATGACATCTGAAGATACTGAAGCTGTGGGGAAATTTTCACCAATGTGCTTACCTCTGGTCTATTTATGCATGTAGCCTTGCTCAAAGGCAGCTTTATGATTATATGCAAAACACTGGTCTAGATTGGCACTGAGATGATTATAACTGATACAAGCAACAGTGATAATAATGTAGGAGTATTCTCTGAGAGTATTTATTTCTCTTTTTTGATAGGCTATTACCATTAATGTTCTGTTTATAAATTCTACTGTTGATATGAGGTTGCAATTTAAACCATTAGGGAAGTAACTCTGATGAAGATTTTAATTCAAATGATTCTGATGAAGCTGGACTTTCACAAAAGATTTTACTCATGCATAAAAAAGATATCCTGAAGTAGATGAAATCTGAAATGAAATTTTATGCAGATGAAAACACTAACTAGGTCAATCTTTTTTGCTTCTTTAAAATCTTTGCATGTGTGAGTGGGAATGTTTTCCCTTCTTTGCAAAGATATGTCTCTTCTTAGACTGACAATAATCCTCGTTTTTAATCCACAAGCTAACCAAAAGCCTATTCTTCCAGGAGACCATCACCCTGAAGGAAACCCACACTGCTTCTGTCATTTCTGTGATCCACACATTCCCAGAGCAGTGAAAAGAGCGATGCACAGTGGTTTTTAATTGTGGAAGGCACTCTCCTGTTAGCAACATCTATCTATCGGCCTTTGAAGTATTCCTCTGTATGTCATGGAAACCTCAGTTATGGTTGCCTGACTATGTAACCAAGCTTACGCGTCAGTATCAATAAAGCAATTCAACAGAATCATTTTTGAAAGGTGGCTTCTGGCTCAGTATTCACCAAGTTAATTTTTCATCAGAGAACTTTCTTGCCAACTCACTGAAATCACTGCAAATGTCTGAAATCATTTGTTTGAGAGGACCTTTCCTTTGATGAACAGCTATTGACCATTGTATTCATGCTATAGTACTCATTTTTACTGATTTGTCTTGTCTTGGTTCATCTTTTGCCTTGTCTGAACCTAATTTCTATTGTGCCATTGTGTTTTTGTTTTTCAGTACAGAAAATAATAATCTTTAATAGCAGATTGTGTTTCTGGATGGTGCAGTGAGTATGGTACAGTGAAGAAAGACTGTCTACATGCTGCAGAGTGTGTGTCCACCGACATCTCAGGAGAACTCATAACCATTTTTTTTTAACAGGCGGATGGAGGAAATGTCAGCATGCTTTGAAAAGCATACCCTTCTCTACTGGCTGACAGGACGCCCTGCTCATCATCAACGATTCACAGCACCCAGTTCACTGTCTTCCTTCTTATGATCTCCTGTGAGATGAGCTTGTATGGAAAGCTTATCTGACCAAACTAGTATATTATGTCTATAATACTGACAACATAGTTTTCAAAAGTCATCTTCCAAAAAAGCACACTATTACATAAGTCTTCCAAATGAAAGAATTTCAAGTCAGTGGTCTATCAAGAATGTGCAAATTTGCACTTAATTCTAATTTAAGACTAATGCTGAATCTGTCTCCATGAGTAGTATCATTAACCCATAAAATTATTCAAGTCGTTCTGTTTCAGCTTTAGCAGTGGCACAGATTTGGCCCTACACTAGATCACTGCACACATATAACTGAAATATTGATAAATACAAATGCAAAAAATGTAGCCATAAGTGAGACTGAAGGATGTGTGGGACGATATAGGTCCGACTGAATGATTTTCAACCATCACGCTCAATTAACGTTAATACCATTAGGGGTGTATAAAATGCAAGGTAAGCTTGCATTTGGTAAAAAAAAAAAAAAAATAGACAAGAGAAGCCTACAGGGGACTATACATAGCTAATCGGATTCTTTATCTCTTCATTTATAAGATTACTTACTTTGAGATTATTAGTAATACTGTATTAAAGACGTCAGTTGCAAGTCCCTTCACCGCCAGACTGCAGCAGGGACTTTGATAACTGTCGTCCGAACACGTGATGAGTTTATCGACGTGATCAAGGAATACATTGACAAGGCATGTACCTTTAAGGTCAGTGACAGTGTTGTTAAATCTGTTAGACAAGTGTAGTTCTGCAGTTATCTGAAAAGTTTGGCTCTGCGGTGGATAGAGGCAGTCCAATCCTGAGAGATAGTCTAACAAGCAGAGAAGACAGTGAAACGGGCGAGTGGGGCTTGAGACTAGCAATTGTTCCCTCAGACTGATGCGGTCGGTTGAGGAGAATGTTACCAGAAATGAGAATCTGAATCAACTAGATTACAACCAGGAACCACTGCAACTGAAGTCCATTGTTAACGAAAAATATAAACAGTCGGCATAGGATATGCTCAGTAAAGGACTGAATTGCGCTTTGGCGAATTGGGAACACCGTGCGCCGTTAACGGAATGATAGTTTGTTTCTTTCTTCAAGGGGACCACTGGACCAGGAGCCTTTCTTGGTCAAACCATGTCTTTTGAATTTCGAGCGCTGCTTTTCGGAATTGTCACTATGTTGGTGATATTTTTAATAATTGCGGACATTTCCGAAGTGGAAGAAAAAATAACGTAAGTATGTTATAATGAAGGTTAAAACAATTGCGTCAGATACAGTACGTTTCATATGTTTAGCGCCACGTGCAGACACATTGTGATAATGTTTTTGTGAATCAACTGCGCTGATTTCCCTTTAACACCCAAGACTGGATGAGGTAATGCTTATTACCAGGTAATATTAGATGTGTTTATTTTAATCATTAGGCTAGCAACTTTGCTTATTCAGTGTCTTAACATAAATGCCCTGCTTAGAATCAACAGTGCAGGCGCCTTATTACCGAATGTGTGTGTGTGTGTGTGTGTGTGTGAGAGAGAGAGAGAGAGAGAGAGAGAGAGTGTTTCTGTGTGTGTGTGTGTGTGTGTGTGTGTGCTTTGCACAGCTGCTGAAGTTTATGTCTAACAAGTGCCCATGGGGGTGGAGATGAACATCAAATTCACAAAGTATCTCTGCTGCTAAAATGAACAGCAGTAGGCTGATATTGTTCCACAGCTTGTCTGCCATAGAATGACAAAACTAGACACTGCTTGTGTAAAATTAGGAATGCTATGGGACATTGAAGGTTCTCCCAGGTAAAAACAGGTATGACAAGCCACTGCACACCTTGAGCCACTGTGACCTGCTCAAACTGCCTCCAACTTTGAATCAATAGCATCATCAAAGCAAGCTGAGCAACCCCCTGGCACCGGCAAGGAATGGTGTGGTTCAGCACTTCAGCATTCTGTTTGCTCTGAACTCTATTCAACACAGAAGAGAGGGGATTACTGTTGTATGTGTTAGCAAGAGAGTGAGCAACTGCTCGGAGACAAAAATAAAGAAAACTGTCAGCCTTTCACCACATATAATTGAGCCCCTTCAGTATGAGATGCTCTCTTATCTCGGTCTCACCCAAAATAAGTCCTCCTGCCGAATGAGATGCTACACTTGAGACACATGAGAGTCAAAGACTTCTGAGCAGGGGGAAAGAAAAAAACACAAGAAATCACCTCAGGCTGTTTGCTGCATGCAGATATCAACAAAGCAGCATGTTGCCGAAAGGGATCCAAGTGCAGTTGTTTGTTTGTTTATTTTTGATAAGATAAGTCAGGCTCTGCTTTGTTGGATGTGATGCCTGTAGTAATTCACCGGTTTTCTATTCTTTTTCTGCGCAAATAATTGAGGAATGGCATTTTCCCATGGCCAGTCACGAGGGAGATTGAACAAAAGGCTTCAGATTCCTTGTTTGCTTGCCAGAATGGTTTGTAGTGCTAGATGCAATTGCACATTTCCTAATTAGGATTTTCGCCCTCCATTGGGAGCTGATTGGTGGATACATTTGGAAGAAGAGTCTTAATTTATTTTCTTTAACCAAGTTACCCTCATTTTAGGACTTAGGAGTCTGAAAATATCAGGTGTGTTTATAACAGTCCCACTGGCAGTACAGCACAGCTCATATTTTGTCTTGCTGAAGTAAATACTTCTTTTCACTGGAAGCCTCACTCTTGAAAACATGGCTTGATTGCTGGCAATCAAGATTGTCTTAAGAGAGGTGTAATTTTCTTGATTGCGCCATCATTTCCATAATGTTAAAAATCTATGAAGTCTTATGGAGTACTGCATTCTACTTTGTAGTGAACTGCACAAAAACAGCAGTTCATATGCATCCTTTGAGCGACCGGAGACAAACTCATATTTTTAGCGAGGCGCTAGAGAGCCCCTTGTGCCACATATGTCTGTCACATCTGTCTTTGTCACTCAAACAGGCTGATAGCCATTTGCATGTACGTATACACTGTTAACCCATTTGCTTCACTTTCTCAAAAACAAAGTTTATTACACTGGGAAGCACAAGGCAGTGTCTGCTCTTGCCACATTCACTGCCTTTAGTGTTAAACTTTTGGAAAGATGAATAGCAGGAAGATTCAGCTGCAGCATGAAATGTTCTCCTTTTTATTTGTTTGCTTGGGTGGTCTGTAGGTAAATGCAATCAGCCACAGGCTATCTTCACTTCTCAAGAGGAGACTGCTGCTGATTGCAGAGGCTGCACCTGTCCAGCCTGTCTTTCAAATGATAATTTTGTCCTCCATCTTGCTCTGGAGTCTTACATCAGTGGAATGGCTGCTCTGTATTGTGGCCCTGCCATCTTTCTGATGTATGACAGCCTGTTCATATCTCTCACATCTGTCTTATAAGTGCATCCCTCATTTAAATGCATATTGGGAACACACAAGTCTCAGACAGCTTCAGTCACTCTTGACACCTAGAATGAAATTGAGTGAAATATTGGCCTGTGCACACCACACAGACAGCAGCAATCCAAAGTGTGCATTGTAGGAATCTTTCATAACACTGACTGTATTCTCTTTTCCATAGGAACATTGGAGAATCTCAGAAGTACTATTTGCCCAGCTCTGCTAACAAACTCAACAGGTTTGTAGAGGACATTTTGTTCCTTGCTGGGACATTTTGTCCCAGCAAGCTGGTGAACAAAGGAGGTTATGTTTTAAACTATTAGACTATTATTTTAGATGTTTAAGTACCTTTATGTTTTACTGCATATAACCTGGAAGAATCCACATAAGACATTTGTAAAGTTGCTTGTCTTGTTTCCATAGAAACATCTAAAATGTTATTAGTTCTGGGAATGTTTTTGAGTATCTGATCTCTATCTAAATAATTGCCCAAACCCCTAATATTTTAAATGCTTTTAATCATTTTGAAATTTCAAGCTTGTCGAAGAATTTCATCATCCACTCAAGTCAATCTAATCATCAGACTGTCTTCATCTTTACACGGTTGCATGGAATTGTAATCCATTTAATTTCCCAAATTGAAATACCCTTCTCAAGGTTAATAGTATAATTTGTCATATTTTGTCATCAAATAAATGTTTCTAGAACTGGCATATGTCACTCTGAAAAAGTAATGAACAGTGTTTAACAGCATCTGTCCTGACAGGTGATTATCATGCATGTGACTGCATTTTTCAAAGCAAGGAAACCTTGAACTAACAAGGTCAGATAACATAAAATACAGTAAGCAAACAGTCTGCATAAATAATATTGAGGAAACATATTTTAGTTGTTGAATTTTACACAGACTTACAGATAAATGAAACTGAATTTTTACTTGTGGAAGCCTCACACTTGGAGGTCTTCTGCTTTTGGTATTCACTGTTAAAGCAACACCTTTCCTCCCAAACTGTGTGCAAGGCTCAACATTCCACTCCAGTGCTTAGCAGAGGGACCATAGTAGCCATGCTAATGCTTGTTGTCCATTTCTCTCCTGTTGTCTTTATCCCAGGAGTATTGCATTGGTGCCTAGCCCCACTCCTGCTGTGAAATCTAAAGGAGACAACAGCTCCTCTCTTCAGTTATACAGAAACAGAACCACTGAATCACCTTCAGAATGGACTTTTAACAGAACACTGTCCAACATGATCAGGTAAAACCCCATACTTTTCCTCAAAATCATCTCAGAAATACTAAAGTGGTTTAAATAAGCTGTCACATTACATCCACTGATACAGCCTAAAATGAGAAAATCTTGTCTCTCTCTCATACAGGAAGAACATCCTGAAGTTTTTAGATCCCGAGAGAGACATTTCTATCCTGAAGGGAACACTGAAGCCTGGGGATGTCATCCATTATGTTTTTGACCGCCAAAGCACCATGAATGTCTCTGAGAATCTTTACCGTCTTCTTCCCACGGCCTCTCCTATGAAGAACCAGCACCACAAGCGTTGTGCCATCGTGGGGAACTCTGGGATACTGCTCAACAGTAGCTGCGGAACTGAAATCGACTCGCATGACTTTGTCATCCGGTAGGTCATCACACACAACACATATTGATTTGGTTCCCCAAGTCCCAAGACATTTTTAAGCTGGTCTCATCACTGTTATTGCCATCAACTGTCATCTCTTTGATCTTTCAACGGATTCTTTTTTATGTATCAGTCCTTTTTTCAAAAAAATGATTCCGCAGAGATGTTAAGTGCCATTTAAACCTGCTGAGAAAATTTTTACAAAGCCTCTGTAGTCCTTTGAAAGTGTAATGAGTTGCCGGTGGCACTGCTGTTTCTACTGGGATGATTCGTGTCAGTCATACACTCTGGAGTTGGACTTGATGTGCTGTATAAAAAGGCAGGTGTGTTTAATGAGTGTTGTGCCCTGTGGCAAATCCATTTCTTGTGTGCATTTTAATTAAAACCATCCCTAGAAAAGCAGGCGCCTCTGAGGTCATGCTGAGTCGGTAATTGTCCCTTCGTCTTTGAACGGTGTATGAATGGCAAGCCATGGTTGTTATTTCTCTGGTCTTTTGTACCATAAAGCCTCACTGTCACCAAAGGCCCATTTATGTCCACCCTGCAAACCACCTCCACACCCCAAACACCCATTCATACACCCACACCCACACCTCCCCCCTCTTGCATTTGGGCTCCCTATCTCCAGGGCACTAAGGTCAGTTCGCCCAGGTCCCTGAGGGGGTCTAAATCCCACCATTGCCGCTTTCGTGTCCGTCCCAGCGGAGCCGGTAGACAGGGGTGGCCGAGCGGGTGGGCACTTGAGCACGGGGCTTATCCAGAGCAGCCGGCTGGGAGTGGGCACATTGAGCTAATGGAGCTGAGGGGATTTGTCGGGATACTCAGGCGAGGAGATAATGCCTGGGCCACCGCACTCTCCCACCACCACCACTACCACAGCAGACTGGCCCCATTCGCCTTTTTTTTTTCCTTCCACTTTTTTTTTTTTTTTCATTTTCTTTTTTTTTTTTTGCAAGCCATCCACCCGTCGGCCCGCTTTGATAGATCAAGGCATGGCTGCTAGCTCATTACCCCCGTCCTCAGCAGATGGTCATCTGTGTGGGATGAGAGGTCGGGGTGAGGAGAGGGAGAAGAGATGGGCAATCGGGAGGTGTCGTTAGGGGAATATCATTAGTTGAGCTAGTACGTGCTTAGTATATTTTTGTGGGTTTTGTGCATGCTTGCCTGTATGTGTGTGTGTGTGTGGCAGTGGCAAGGGGATGAAAACCAGGAGGTGTTTGTCAATGGGATATTATTAGCAGAGCGAGTAAACCTGTTTCCAAGAAACTGGTGGTGGTATGTATGTCCTGCTCAGCTTGACCCCACACACACACACCCACACACACACACACACACACACACACACACAGTGTCAGCGATAGAGGAAGGAACTCATCCGGCTTCACTCAAAGTGTTTTTGTGAGTTTCCCTGCAAATGTGTTTGTGATAAAGCTCAGCTGGGACACTGGTGCGCCTTCCCAACCCCTGTGGCAGCTTTCTCTTACCTAACAGCAATGCCAGGCGAAGACTATCTTTTCCCCTTTAGAGATCTGTTTTCTGGTTCAGTGTGTTTTCACTCTGACACCACCACCAGGAGAACAGCAGATTGTTACTATTGAAGGTTGTTGATTGATAAGCCACAAAAAAATTGCTATGTTGTCAAGAAGCAGTACCGAGGGCAGGGAATGCAGAGAGGTATGCCTGAAAGACTGTTCTCTTAAAGATCAGAGGTTATTTCAGAACTTACCCGAAGAAGTTGGTAACCTCTTTTCACAGTACAGCCCTCAGGATATGCACCTGCTGTCTAACATATACAGTGCTTTTCCTCTTTGATATTTTCCACTTCTTGCCTTGTATCTGTTAGCCTTAGTTTTTGCTCTTTCTTTCTCTTGCTCTCTCCTGGACTGCTCAAGGTTTCCATGTATTAGTAAGGGATGAGCCGGAACATTTTTCTTACTCAAGGTCTTGATTTCTAAACACCTCCAGCTACACTGTAAAAATGACACAATGTAAATAAATAAGACTTAAAATGGGACTGAATTAAGAATAGACATTTAGGCAGTTGATGTCATAACTTAATCAATTGTATGTTATTATTTTCCCAGGACAAACAATTCATGCACTTTCCTCCAGTGATGTATTGATATTACAATGACTGAAGATCCACAGTGTTTCCAGTGAGAAATGAGACTGGAATTACTGTTATAAATGGCAAACAAATGCAGAACAATGCAATTATATCATATACTGATCACTGTCAATCACTTTCGAGCCACTGCTGAATTTTTTCTGCTCTCTGTTTTGTGAGAGGCAGGAAACACTTGGGAGAGAAAGATGGGGGTGTGACTGGGAAATGACTGGAATGTGCCATGGGTTTTGCCATTTGTGTTCACAGCTCCCTGGGCGCCTCAAAATTTCAAGTTTGTCTTGAAAACAGAATATATGAGCTGGATATATATATATCTAGATCCAGTCTTAGCATTGAAAAGGGCAAGTTTGATACTGCCCAGACACTGACCTGACAATGATTGGAGCTTACTGATCTGCCATAATGCCAAATGTCAATAGGAACTTTGATTTGTAAATCCATGTAAACAAAGTGAAATGCCAGAGTTTCCATTGTTAAGAATTTATTGAGGCTGTCTTATGTATCTGTGGTGCTCCCTACTGTTGAAAAGTTTTGAGAGATTCCCTTTGAATACCCCTTCTGTCTCAGCTTTCTCTGGCTCCTGGTGTTTAGAAGCTTTAGGGGGCTAACTGGTCTTTTTCACTGTAGGGAACTCGAGGCAGAGACCCCTTCATTTAAAATCTGATTTGTCCTAGTTGCCAAGATATAAACTGGGCCTACCTTCCTTACAGCTCTCTGCCTGGGGGGCTGTTTTTTCATAAAGTCCTGGAACCAAATGTAATAGTGGATTGTATTGCTAGGCTGTGTTTGTATCACTTTACTCTGTAGCTACAGATCATGCAGAGCTACATAAATGTCTGCTGCAGAGGTGCTGAATGTGTCTGTGTGCGTTCTGTGTTGGGTCTCTCAGATGTAACCTGGCCCCCGTGGACGAGTTTGGCACAGACGTGGGCCGACGCACCAACCTGGTGACAATGAACCCATCGGTGGTTCAACGAGCTTTCCAGGATCTGTCCAGCGAGGAGTGGCGGCAACGCTTCGTTCGTCGACTGCAGGACCTGAGCGGCAGTGTGCTCTGGATCCCCGCCTTCATGGCCAAGGGAGGTGAAGAGAGGGTGGAGTGGGCCATCCAGCTCATACTCACGCACACGGTGAATGTGCGCACCGCCTTTCCCTCGCTCAGGCTACTACACGCCGTCAGAGGGTAGGGAGACTGTGTGTGTGTGTGTGTGTGTATGCATGTGTGTGAGAAAGAGATGACTGCAGTCAACCATCCATTTCATTTTCATGCATGTGGTTAATGTGAGTATCATACATACATCCCTTGCTGACGAAGTAACATGCTGTTAGAGTATGAAGATGAAGAAAGAGTGAGTTTGTGTGTGTATGTCTGTGTGCATGTGTGTGTGAGAGAGTGTGTGTGTGTGTGTTAACCTTAATGATCACACATACCCTGGAGGGACATTTATCCCACAGCTTTAGAAGGTCTCAGCAGGCTATTTTTACCTGAGCTTAATGCTGCCAGCCACCTGTAGTCACCACAGGTTGCCACTGCATCAACAAGTGAAACCTGCATCTATCCACCTGTCTGGAACCCTTAAAATCATCATAGAAGCAGAACATGACAAACTTTGATATGACCTTGAGAGTTGACTGTATTGAGACATTGAGTTTTGCAATTCTTGAATGGTACTATGTGGCTTTTAAAAGTTTGCAGTTTTGCAAATGAAAATAGCCTCATGCCAAATGCACACATAAGATGTTAGATGAGGAGACAAACATACAGAGTATACTTATACTTTGTAAAATTTGAATGTTTGACATAATAGGACTGTCAGACCAGCTGTATAGCCAAAGGAATTTGTTCTTTTAGACATTGTTACTTCCATAATAGAACCCTAAGGCACATTTGTACTCAGGACTAGCACAGGCCTTATTTGTATAAAATAATCTGCCCTAGAGTGAAAAAAAATCAAGTTTGTTATCTGTCTGTGTCTATTCCTTGTTCACCTCATTATCTTGGACTCGTCCTGCTGGTAATGCCCACAGAAACCTTTTACCAAAGTTGTTGGAGGTGGAATGGAGACATTTCTTGAAAATGCAGACCATTCATCTGCCTGAAGCTAGCGTGGTAAAGGTCAGGCATCATATGATGAAACACACATTACCCTCAGCGCATTGGGGTTTTTTTTCTGTTGTCCGAGAGCAGAGGTGTCCTTTAAATAGCTCAACCTCTGCTGTGTTTGGAGCTGTGATTTCTCTGTGGTGC
Organism: Tenualosa ilisha; assembly: GCA_015244755.2. Lineage (NCBI taxonomy): Eukaryota > Metazoa > Chordata > Actinopteri > Clupeiformes > Clupeidae > Tenualosa > Tenualosa ilisha. The sequence continues at coordinate 1,133,717 of PYXC01002822.1, forward strand.
GGTGGTGGCAGGGCTAGTAGATTGCAAACAGCCACAGCCAGGTCTACAGAGGGCCAGTCACTGTTGTCATTATAATGTGGGGGCCCTTCAGTTCAAGCTGTGAGTGAGGGCACCAGATGGGGGCTGTGGTGATCTATGCCCCGCTGTCACTTAAGGATTCTGTTACTGCACAGCCCCTGCAACCACACATGGAGGCTCCTCTGCCACTTCCCCCCACGTCTCACTCACTCACTCACTCACTCACACACACACACACACACACACACACACACACACACACACAAACACACGCACACACACACACACCATACACACTGATACTCACACACACACACACACACACACTCTCTGCATGCCTCACACACACTTTCACATTCTTGTGAGGGAAAGGCACCACATGGTGACAGGGGCCAGGATGTATTGTAGGGACTTATTTCAGGATGAGTGGAACGCCTTTGTGGACTGGAGAACAGGGAGGGTTCAGTGCTTTTTAATGGATATTGTTGAGTGGTAAAATTGGGGCTTCTCTTTTTAAGTGGCCTGGCCACAGAGTTCAACTATGAGGCTTTTTGTGGACTGGATCCTGGGTCTACATCTGTGCAGGCCAGTGCACTCTGTGTAATGAGCTCTCTCTCTCTCCTGCTCTCTCTCTCTCTCTCTCTCTCGCTCTCGCTCTCTCTCTCTCTCTGTGTGTGTGTGTGTGTGAGCAAAAAAATATAAATTTCTTATAGATATCCATTCAGTTGGTTTAATTGCATTTGAACTGTGTTTTTTTTTATTTAACTTAATTTGGAGTTAAACAAGATATTTCATGACAACCTGTTTCAAGGTTGTTCTACTGACTGGTCAGTCAGACTGACAACCTGTATTGACTACCCCCTCCCCCTTCTAAAGGCATCAGTTGGCAAATCAGTGAGGACGTTCAAAGGCTGATATTTTCTACTATTTTCCATGAGCAAAGAGGAATATAAAATGTGTGATTTAAAGCCAAGAAAGACTTGCATGCTGTTGCAGATTTAACCAAACAATAAATTTAATCACCATTCTTTCTCTCCGCAGCTACTGGCTGACCAATCATGTGCAGATCAAACGTCCAACTACTGGTCTGCTCATGTACACCATGGCCACACGCTTCTGTGACGAGATTCACCTGTACGGCTTCTGGCCATTCCATAGGGACCATCAGGGGAAGCGTGTGAAATATCACTACTACGACACACTCACGTACGAGTTCACGTCTCGTGCCAGTCCCCACACCATGCCGCTGGAATTCCGGACACTAAGCTCACTTCACAGACAGGGGGCGCTAAGGCTTCATACCACAGCCTGTAATAGCCCTGCAGCCTGACACCACCACCCCTCCTCCAAAAAAACCCCTCAAAAAAACACTGCATTTGTCATTGTAGCAAGTGGAAGACATTGCAATGGAGGAATTGCCTTTTTATTTTGTTTTGTTTTGTTTTGTTTTGTTGAAGCTGGTGGGGGTGTTTAAGGAAGACCCCCCTTTGTTTTTTGTTTTTTTATGTCAGCTCAGACCTGCGTTAGTCAGATCCTGGAAAGGATTTGGAACAGCTGGTTGTAAGAAAGACTGTTTAGAGTAAAGTTAATGCGAGCACACTGTTTGGTCCTGAAGTGAGCCCTCTGGCTAAACGTTGTGAAATAACTTTAGCCCCTCTTGACAAGAAATGGGTTTACATTTTGAATGTACTAGCCGCCAAAAAGGGATTTGCATAGTCTTTGTTCGTTTGCCTGTTGCCTCTTGAGCATTCCATTGTCACTGGAAGTTTCAGGATGCCAGTTTGATACTCAAATGCTCAGCACAAATGCCATTGGTTATGACACCTGACTGAAAATCTGAAAATGTCGAAATGAGGATACTATTCTTGTCACAAAATAGCACCTGAACTTCACCTGCAACTGCAGTGTTAAGTTAACATAGCATACACTGTGATGAGGGTGATGTAGCTTGTACTGCTGAGAAATAAATTGCATCAGCAAAAGTTGTATAGCGCAGAGACACCCATATGCACAATTATATAAACACAACCACAACCAAGTTAAAGCAGTTACTGCCGTATATTAGGACATCTCTTTAAACACCAGTCTGCTACAAATATGGTGTTTGTTATTTTATAGATTGTAAGATAAGTCAGTAACAATTATTGTGACAGACATAAAGTTTTTTTTTTTTTTTTTAACTCAGCACAACCATCACTGTTGAATAGCATTTAGAGTTCTCTATATTCTATTGCCCTGTCTGAAGTTCCAACCACCCCCTAAACTGATGTGGAATGTTTAGTGTCAGAACTTACTGACATGCCACAGTAGCCCACTCAGAACATCTGCTTATGAAATGTACTATTAATGAGTCATGAGTGTCAATCAAAAAATACACTGTTTTATATATTGTGCTTAGAAAGCCTATTTAATTTTCTATATATTATTTTTTGTGCCTGCAAAGTGTTTGTTTTGTCACTGGAGGGAGCTGTTCTAAAGAAAACGAAAATGGGCCTGCTTGCCAGCAGTCATTAAGCTGTGAAGAGTCCTTTTTAAACAAGTGCCAGTTTAATTAATCCATGTGGTTATTTCTCAAATCACATGGTATTGATTGCAAGCAACTGTAACTGTATGTTGAAGAGACTATTCCACTCTACAAAAGGGCATCATCATTGTTTATAAGAGCCACACACATACATGTACAAAATGTGCACGCACACTCACATACACCTACACACACACACTCATGTATACACACTAGCACAGACACACTGGAATGTAGTGTAGCATGAGATAAAGTTGGTGCTGCTACGTGACACCTCTCAGTTTATTTCCTTCTTCAGATTTCAGATTAAAATGTGCCCTGAGTCCAGTTGGACAGGTTAGACATTAGACATTAAGGAAGTAGATTGCATCAAAACTAACAGAATGTTGCTCTGTGAGAGGACACACTAGGAATACAATATGTGTGCAGACTGTGGGGCCATGCTCTGGAGAGCCACTTTGTGGTATGTAAGTCTAGGAGATCCAACAGTCAACACTGGGAACACGCCCAGCTGTTCACACAATGATATTTACACAGGCATGGGCAGCAGCAAACTTTCCTTCAGTTCTCCTTCAAAGCTTCCTTCCTCTGGACTCCTAGGCCTTCCATTAGCAAGATATGCCTGGCCTCAATTCAGTTTATGCCCGCACAACGTTCTTTGATAGTTTTGAAAAGGATGAGAGTGAAGTTTTTGTCCTCATAGATGCAAATGTTTGAGCATTTGTAACAATTATTTGAGTATTTCTGTCATCTTTTATTAAAAATCAGAGTGTCAAACCAATTCAGCACAATTATTTATCAGACTAAAATGTGTCTTCCTGACAGTTCACCTGACTTGAAAAATGCGCATCAACAAGTCTCTCGCAAAACAGCCAAATTAAATGTGAATTCAGTGAATTGCATTTTCCCCAGAGGTTAGCAACATGTTATGCATTCCTGAGTTTTCCTACAAGCAGTGGTTTATGTGGCAGCCCCTGGGGAATAAGAAAGTAGAAGCTGAGCTTCACAGAAATTAGAGGAAATATCTGAAAAATTTCAAACGCTTACCAGGAAACCAAGCAACGTCCCATGTGTCCCATTACCATGTGATGTGTCCATGTTTAAAAAAATGTGTTGTTTGGACATGAAACATCTGAGACGTTCCATGTTGCTCTTAATACGCCTCCGGTGAAGCTAAAAATAGATAATAGACTTGCCATAGACGTCAGAGAACCATCCGGAGTAATGAACACATTTGTCCATAAAAAGCGCATTTGTGTTCCTCAAAAATAGAAGCAGCCTGAGACCAATAGTACTAAACCTAATTAGAAGACCAGAGCCAGTTGTCGAGGTCACAGCTTGAGAGGATGTGGATCTGGAGAGATCTTCACATATCCTAGTGTCAACAATGTTCATCATTATTTGTATGTTGTCCTTCAGAGAGAAGGCATCCTAGTGTTTTTGCCTAAAGAAAGTGCTCTGTGTAAGAAAGCTCACACACAAACCTTTTAGACAGATAAACACTCCTTCTTGGACGTCTCAACAGCCCCTTTGTTTCTGAATGAAGGCATTCTGAGAATTGTGCCATGTGTAAATTATACTGTTTTTGTACATTTTCATTTGTCTTTTCGCAAAAGCAACTTTGAAAGGCTGTAAGGAAACCCTTGTTAGGAAATCTGTGATACAATTTTCAGTAAAGATGTCCAACGTGTTGATCGTGAAGTCTGCTAAAATGGTTAACGATGTAGTGGGAGTAAAGTAATTTGAGACGGAATGTCACAAATTACCCTGAATCTCGACTTGTTTTTGTGAAATCATTTATTTTTCAGACCACTTGCAGATACTCTAGAGGTTGGCGTTATGTTTTCTTAGAGACTCTCAAATGTCTATATAAAGAAAACAAAAAAAACGATCAAACAGAAATTGACACTTGATGTCATTTTCCTCTATATGTGTGTGCCATTTCTCACCGCAATCACACTGAATAACTCAGACTAAGATCAAAGACATTCATCATATGGTCACACTCAAAAAAGCTGTAGCTAATGCAACTCCTGCAGGCTTACAGCCTATTCTACTCAGTGAGGAATATGACAATATGGCTTATTCCTATCACTGAGACAGATGAAGGACATTCTGTGAGTGACAACAGACATTGTGTGAGGGTAAGAATGGGTTTAAGACATCTCAAAGAATTACATGTACAGAGAAATTACTTTAGCAACACAACAAGAAGAATATTAATTTATTACAATCTTTATGAAAATAAAATATTTAAATCACTGAAATATACAATTATGGAAATTCCAGTTTTTAGTAACTACAAAGCATATGGATTGCTTAGTCGCCTGACCAATGCCAAAATCACCATTATACATATACATAATTTCTCTGATTATCAAAATAAACACACAATCTGTAGCTTAGGAGAGTGTACAAATTGACCAGAACCAGCACATTACCACGTGGTTATCGCAAATAAAAAGAACATTGTTCATTTGATGATTAAAACAAAACCAAAAACAAACAAAAAAAGAAACATGATATATATGACTTTACAAGTGATTCTTCACAACACCTTTGCCTTAGTAGACTGATGCTTCAACAGGGTACATAAAGAAAGTTTGGACCCTCGTCTAAAGTGCAGGAGGATGTCTATAGCATTAGATAGAGACATTTGGTCTAAAATCATGAAGGAATTAAGGAAAGCATGATGAATGTGACTTTTGAAGATTGAACTAACACTCCGGGTATTATGTTGTCAAGTTGTCATGAACGTCATCCTGACCCATAAGACAATTTCTTTCTAATTTGACTTTAAGCATTTGCATGCAACACCCCACCCATTGTATTCCTAACATGGACTCCATGGTACAACATTCTCAGTAGGCTGGAATATTTAGACCAAAAAGAATGCCCTGCTCCTAACCCCACTGATAATGCACACTATCATTTCATTCAACACCCTTTGAGCACACAAACCCAAAACTGCCATGCAAATGATCTTTTTCAATACTTCAGTTGACTGAATGGATAACAGCAATGTCACTTTGTCTTTGATGACGTATGTAAAAACACAAGACAGACCTTTTAGCTTATGCGTTCTTGTTTTTACCCTGACCAAATTATATTGTTTTATAAAATACAAGCGTGAAAATTATCTTCAAATAAATAGTGCCTGTAGCCTGCTGAGAGTAGGCTGGCTGGCTCTGTGGCATGCTATGAATGAGTTCTGTGGTCAATCATTAACAGCTGCATTTCCCAAATTAGGACTGTTTTATCAGTCAGATGCCCTTCTCAATCTACTTGTAAGTACACACATGTACAGACTTTAAATAATAGGACACCCTAAATATTAAGTAAGCTATAAACTTGTACATAAGTATGTCTATCATAAATCATGACATCAAAACAAAACGATAAAGTTAGACACAACAGATGATTCTGAATTCTTGTTTTGTTTTGTTTTAAGTTAACATGTAAATGTCCTGCTGGTTGAGATAATAGTTTTATAATTCTATTTTTTTATTATTATTATTATTTTGCTGTAAAACTACAGTCATAAACATATTTCTGATATCTCCAAACAGAACTAACTGTAGCCACTGTTGTCGGTGAGACCCACAGAGATATTCAGTTCAAGGACATGAAAGGGAAAGCCGAAGACAGTATCCATGCACTTATAGTGGTGTCTATACTTACAATTTGGTAAATGATCATTGGTAGTGGTTTTCTTTTCTTTTTTTTTTTTTAGCTTTTTTGACCGAAAAGTAAAAAAGAAACACAGCACAGATTTTAAATGAAAGCTTTGAGACATAACATCACACTCTGGATTTTTCTCATGTTTGCTTGCTTGCTTGTTAGGGACTGCTTACTTCAAATGATTAACTGTAATTAGGCCAAACTAAAAATGCATGTTGGCTTCAAAAATCAAACACCTTTAGTCTTAATAAATCGCATGATTATCTGTTGTGCATGCACAGGAATGTACATAAACTCAAAAAATACATTGTGATCATATATGACATGGGAAATCAGTCAGTAGCAAAACATTTGAATTCCAGCAGTGTTTCACATGAGCTCCAGGTATGATCATATTTCATCAGTGCATTCCAAGAGGTATTAATAATGGACTTCTAAACGCAAATGTTAGTACTGATGTCAGATGAAGTGCAACAGTGGCATTACAAGTTACTTTCCTCTTTTTTGTCTTGAGCTATGAACTGTTGAATACTATTATTTAATTCACATTCCCTCTTGATATGCAGGCATCAAGTTCTAGGCAAAAAAAAGTCCCAACAGGAAAATGTATTGGATTGGCAACAGGTATATACGCAAAGGGTGCATAGGACAGAATGTGGGTTTCCCATGCCACACTTATTGGAACCTTGAAATGGAGAACATGCCGAGAAGATCCGACCTTCCTCCAATGTCCTGCTTAACATCACTGAAGACTGGAAATGATCAGTGGAGGGCAATTGTGAAGGGATACAGTGGGCGAAGTCCTAATTTGGTGTATCCAGTGGAATTCAACATGTGCTGTAACATCAAACAGATTTAATGATGATATTCACCTGGTTGAAAGAAAAAAAAGTTTACAGCATTAGTTTGACACACTTAATCTGATTTACATACAGTCATGGACTTTCAGCTGGAACAACCAAACATGTAATTTTTAGTGTACACTTCAAATGATGACCCCTTGACAAGCATTCATTTCAAAGTCCAGCAATGGCAAAATTCCTGTGGTTCAAAATAAGAGCTTTTCAAGTCACATGGGATGGTCAAACAATTTGTTGAGGATGGAAAAATATGCAGTCCTATTACGGCCTCTTTTAGAATTCTTTTGGGAAGCAAGAACCGTACAAAGATTGATTCTGGAGGGGATGCCAGGTAAACTAGAGACCATCAAACCTCTTGCCAGGAAACCATGCCAAAGAACAATTGAATAGACGGAAGGGAGAAGTCAAATACCGACATTCTCAAACACTTTTTCCACAATGGGGTGAATGAGGATGTGCAACTCCCCAAAACAGTGCACTTATATTGAATGGTAACTGCTTTGAGTATCTAAAATGTTATGATAATAACAGCCTCAATGAAATGGACAATAGTCACCGAATGACCACTTCAACCTTAACTTATTCTAAGTTATCTGCGCTTCTCTTTTCATGGTCGGCTATGAAATTCATAAGAAACTAACCAATGTTCAACCAGGAAAGCTGACTGTGCACAAGAAGATAAATCCATCACACAATAAAATAGCCTGTAGATACCAGTACATTTCCATAACTTACTGGCGATTTGATCCTTATACACATGTAGTCATCACTACAGGAGTCAAACTGAGCGTTTTTTTCGCTTTCAACCAGCTCACCTGTACTTCACATCAAAAAGAGTCGAGTCGTCTTCATCTTCATTTTCTTCGTTTAAAGGAGCCATCTCGACCCTTTCTGCAGGTGTAGTGATTATGTCATATTTTCGAGTCTTCCTGATCTTCCTCCCAGATCTAGAAAACAGAGTATGGTATGTGATCACTGAGAGTTCAGGTAAAATGGGCAAGGCTACGTATATTCTATATACAAAACAAATGCCTCTGATTTCTGTCGAACAAACAGCTGGTCCTTGACATGCCTGGTTTACCAGATGGAAAGGATTAAGCGCGTGTGTTAGTGCCCTTGATGCTTCTCCATCTGTGCCGAAGAGACCTTTCAAAATCCATTTCGATTAAAAAAAAAATCTGGCTAGTTAGGCTAATCAAAACATATTTTGCATGTATCGAGTGCCCTGTTGACAGGATCATGTCAAATAGCTCCGATGAGACATCAGATGCATTGTTAGCCAAACCACATTACCAAACTGAATCAATGGTGACGCACAACTTGCAATTAAGCGGTATACCTCGTACAGAGCAAACTTTTCAGAGAGACTATCAGTTGCTTACTGGTTGTTATGGTTATTTTTTTTTACAACATGACAACCATTATTTCTGTGATTTTAAGTTATAGATGTACATGACTCACCTGTACACTTTAAATACGAGACACGTGATGAGCAAAGTGGTTAATACGCATATAAATATTACAATATTCTTAAGAGTTGGAAGATCTTTCAGTATTGATGAAATGCGTGATCCGACTGTGACATCCTCTGTGCCATTATGTAATGTATTATTTCCAAGAGATGTTGAATTCAGATGCGTCTCTGGTGATAGAGAGTGCAGTTCTCCATGGACTCCCCAAGCGACCACAATACATAGAGTGATGGCAAAGCCGTAGGACATCATCGTTTTTCGTTCCTTATCAGCTCTGTTTAGTACGTTTAGTGGAAATTACACACGAATTGCTTGATAATTTAACATACAATACTTGACAAGTCAAACGTATCCTTGTTTCCACACTATGTGACGCAGTAAAGGATTAAATGGGCATTTCGAAAAATCCATGCAAGTTATCCGCTGTAACAACAAAATCCATCTTCAGCTATTCCAGTTTAAGTTATAATAAAGGGAAATGTCTCCCAAGCTTTCAGTGGCGCGTCCTTCCAACAACTAGCGCGCTAGCGCGTCTGCTCACCCTTCCTGGTTTTAATGGAATGCGTAGCAGGTAGGGAAAAGCGGTTATCTACTCCCGGAAGCGGAAACACTCTAACCATTCATTGGGAGTGGGCCTACTATTAAATTTAAAAGGGAGGGGCTAGTAAATAGTAAAATTTATTAAAATAAACAACACGCTGTATAGTTCTATCATTAAAAGTTTGGCATATTATTAGGCATAGATGTCCTAAGAAATCAATGAGGTAGTATAAGGTACAAACAATGCCAAAGAAGACAACATATCTAACAAAGCAAAATTAATGCCGTTGGCGGTAACATGTGTAACGTTAACAGCAAAAGCAATGACAAAGACAACATCTGTAACAGCAAAATTAATGCCAAAGATAAAAACGCATGTAACAGCAAAACCAATGGCAAGGAAGACAACTTAATACAACAGCATAAGAATGCACTGACGATTATTTAATACTGTAAAAATTAGACCAAGACATTTTGACACATCCACTGCAATCTTGCACAGACCATGACATGTTTGAAGACATCTTCAGTTGACATAAATGGCCCACCAAGATGTAATATTGGCTCATTTGGAACCCCATGGTGATGCAGGACTTTTTTTTTTTGCACAGCAAGCAGATCATATGTATTTATTCATTCATTTATTTCAAATCTTGCACCATTCTGTTTATGCAATATATTACAGTTTATCATGAGAATATCTTCTCTTTGATTTGGCATCTAAAATAGCTCACTATCCATAAAATACGCAAATATAACACATTTTCACTAAGCATGTGATGCTGCTGCTGCTGACTGTATTATTATTATTATTATTATTATTATTATTATTATTATTATTATCATCATCATCATCATCATCATCATAATTGCCTGGTTTTGGAATGCACTGTAAGAGATCAGTGTAGGACAAAGGTTACTTGGACGTCGTCGTAAAAACTCCACATATTTTTGACAACATACTTTGTAAAAGGCCTAACCTTTATTATGAAGATACTGTCATGTCTCATCACATCCTGCCAGATAATCTCTTCTCTCAAACCTTAACACAGATTTGCATGCCTCTCCCAAATACAGAGAAAATTCTAAACTGTCTGATTTTATTTTTAGAATCTTTTATTTTTAGAATTTGCTATCTTGCATAACATTGCTCAGCTATGTTAATTCCTGGTAAGGCTTGCACAAATCATTTGCCCATGTCCTCATCATGTAGTGATTACTTCCTTTTCCATCTCAGCAAAATCCCTATAAAGTATTTGAAAGGATGGCAAAGTGCAGACAAACGCTTGTCCTTTCTTCACAACACTACAGTCCCTTCCCAGACTCTGTATGATGCTCTGATCAATTTTAATTCAAAGATGACACAATTTATAGAGGATATTGCCAGTCACAGCACTGAGCTCTGATTAAGTGACATACTGATCAGTGACATACAGTGCATCTTAATACTGCTGCAGGTAAACATCTGTCCTAGTGTTACTGGACCTTAGTGCAGCTTTGATCACAACATACAGTATAACTACATTGACTTGAACACTGAGTTATGTTCATTGTATTGTTATTAATTGGTTAAAAGACTGGAGCTTCTTTGTTGTGCCTTGACACCAAAGTCTTTGACCTGACTCCTTGACCATAGCTCAATCCTTGGACCATTACTATTCAACCTTTATATACTCCCACTTGGGCAAATGATTAAGAACAACTTGATTTCTTATCATAGCTATACTGATGTCACCCAAACCTTGCCCTGTCACCTGATGATAGAGCTCCCTTGAATGACAGCAATATAAACTTCAACAGTGACATAAAAACTAAATCAGTATTATATCACTACATCAGTAGTATATTGCCTAATAAAGATAGCTAAACTAAGAGGTCAAATGTCAAAAAAGTATGTAGAAAAACTCACCCGTTCCTTAATGCCCTTTTCACATGCCCTCCTAAAAAGGCCATCAAACAGCTTCAACTGAAGCAGCTGTAGTTCTTACAACAACAAAAAGAACTGCACACTCCAATGCTTTGACCATATTACTCCTACTGCTCCTACTCCCTCCACTGGCTCTCAGTGTTATTGTTAAGTTTTAGAATTGTGTTTGCACAAAGTATTGCTTGTGTTTATATCACTAAATGGGACAGGACCTAATTAACTATTTGAAATTATTTTGTAATACAGACCAATTAGGCCTCTCACATGACAGCAGAAAAAAAGTGTTGGTAAAACTTGGTGTTAGTTTTTGCTGCTCTGCAATTCATCTTTGGAACCAACTTCCAGAAGACATTAAAATGCTCCTACTGTTTGCAATTGAAAATCTAGACTTAGGACCAAACAGTTCTCAAATGCTTGATTCACTTTTATTTTAATTGATTCACTTTAATTTTAATTTTTCTTCTCATATATTGCACTCTTTATTTACAGTCATTTACTGTTTTGTTTATCGTGCTATAACATTCTAACAATTACGGTTAACTTTACTTTTATTTTTGTAAAGCAATTATCTATGAAATGCAATATAAAAATTACCTTGCCTTTCATTCTAAAGCCAGTCCTTTATCAGCAAACTGGCTATTGCTCATGTCCCATTGTAAGTTCAAAATCTTGCTTTTTATCCCTCATCCTGTGGAAGCTGCTACTGAATGTCAGTGAACCCTAAACCTCTTGCTTGCTGTCTCCCATACCAGACTACTCACCTTGGGCTCTGGAAACTCAGGACTTCTCGTCTCTGTCTCTCAGTGACTGGTCCTCCTTCTCAACCTTCAGATCTAATCTAAATACTTCCTTTGCGTCTATCTTTTACAGAATAGTTTGTTGTCCTCCCTGGCCACATGATGGTGCTGTCTCCTCAGCCAATAAATAGGCTGCAGCGAGCAACACTTCTGGCAATGATGGCTCTCTCTGTATCTGTCCACACCAAAGGCTGTTGTGAAATGTAGGATGTTTTTCACATTGCATGATGACATTTAAGTATAACTAGTTTTCAAGTAATGCAGAAATCAGTAGAATTTTTATAACCCTATACCTTACTACCACATACCTTTCATTGTTAGAAACAAGCTAATAACAGCAACAACAATACTATTACTACTACTACTACTACTACTACTAATAATAATAATAATAATAATAATAGATATAATTAATAATGAATTATTTAATTATATTTTTCATTGGTCACATGTCTACGCTGTTGCCAACGTGGCAGAAGAGAGACTTGGGGGAGGGGCAGGGTTGGTCTCATTACAGTTGCTAAGCTACCAGCTATGGTATGCAGACAAGCTGAGTTGCTGGTTATGTGTGCATAGCCCGTGCAGTGGGTGCTCTCAAGTCTGATTTCAGGAAGTACATGAAGCCTCTTGTGGCTTATTGAGGTTACAAAAATGTTGAGCTGATGACAAAGGACAAAGGTATTAATGAGTATGATGAGCGAAATAGGTCTAGGTTTGTTGTGGGATTTCAGTACACCTATTAAATTGTGACTGACTTCAAGATGTCAGAGCTCTTGTCACTGGATGCAGTGACAACATAACATCAGATGAAAATGTTAATAATAATTATTTCAGTGCCATGTTTTTCCTTTAACTAATTCTTTCTTACCGTCTTTATTTGTTTTTCTCAAATTTAAATATTGCACATTTCCAGACAGAGAAACAGAAATATCAAAAATGGCGTAGTGATGGCCTACTAGTTAGGGCTTTGGTCCTGTAACCAAGAGTTGCCGGTTCAATCCCCAACCAGTGCTGAAGTGCCCTTGAGCAAGGCAACCAACCCCTCACAGCTCCCTGGGTGCCGCTGTAGCAGGCAACAAACTGTTCCAGGTTAGTGTGTGCTGCACATCACTGTGTGTTCACTCTGTGCTGTGTGTATTTCACTAATTCACGACTGGGACCAAATTTCCCTCACAGGATCAGAAGAGTATAGATTATTTTATTATTAAAACAACTAAGGCCACTTTTGTTAAGACCTTCAGAAAACAGGCCTAGTTGAAAACTAATGCTAAGTTGATGTCAGGTATAAAAATAAGTTTGACATTTACAGATTACAATTTCACATTTTAAACCCACATTCAGCGTGTATGTAAACTGCCAAGGACACATCTTTTCAGTCCAGACAGTATGTGAAGTAGTTTCTGCTATGCCACTCAAAGGCCATAAATGGAACAGATATGGATGTAATACCACGGAACAATGTAATGATGGGCTGCAATAACAATAGGTAAACTAGGGTATAGGTTTGCTTGTTTGCTTGATATTGTAATTAGTAGGTAGAGGATTGTAGATATGAAGAAAGAAAGAAAGAAAGAAAGAAAGAAAGAAAGAAAAACGGAAAACCAGATTTGTTCATGCAACAGGACTACGACACAATGTAACACAAAAAAATATGATACTAAACTACAATGATAGTAACATAGTTGCTTCTCTGAGAATGAGTACAACATAGTTACTTCTCTGAGAAACAGTCACACAATGAAACGTTTCTGACTCTCTGTCTTTTTTTTCTTACCCAGAATGCTCGCTTGCCGAGAGAGAGGAAGTGGAGCGCGCTGACGCTAAAACATAGGGGCAGTCCGTTGAAACTGGATAACAGCTCGAGCGCTTGAAGAGAGCAGACGGAAGAGGAGAGAAGCTGTAGTGCCGCTACAAGATGGAGGCGCAACGAAGGATCAACTTTCCGTCAAAACGACTGAAATCTGCAAGAAAAACGGCGACACCATGCCGAGATCTACTAACAGAATATTTGAAACAAGCAATGGTAAGATTTTAATGTGACCATAATGACCCCGCGCTGAGTCGAGTTATAGGTTAACCGTAGTCGGTTCCAATATGGAGGAAAAAGAGGGTTGCACCGCCTGTTGTAAAAATGGCCATGGTGGATTACAAGCCTTACCAAACAAGTGATGTAAAATCGCGTTTATGAAGTTAAATTCGATGTGAAACGTCTTCATGCATTGTATTTTGTACCAGTGCTATATAAAGATAAAGATATGAGTGGTTATTTCGTTTTAAAAGTCGTGCCTTACCTAATGGTGGCTTACTACGCATTTAAAATTTGCTTTGTCCTTGAAGGGGCAAATGTCCTTGTTATGCTACTCGCTTAAAAATGATCTAAATTATCAAAATTATTGTCAGAACTGTGTTTGTAAATCAGACTTGCATAAATATCACGGTCAGGGTCGAGGTTCTTGGGGTTTCTAAAGACATTTTAGCACATTTTATGGTATTCTTAATTTTAAATAAGGCATAATTTAAATATAATGTAAAGAATATCTTTCTGGAATAAATGGTTTTTATATAGTAACAGTGTAGCAAAGACAAACATGGAAGGCATAATAGGGTATTTAGTTTGGACTTGTAGCAGTGTTTTATTTTTTTTTATTTTTAACTCCTATGCAAGCCTTCTTATTGAATCAAAAATTAAAAAGAAAATTCTTCAGAGTGTATAGATCTATAAGATTATTGAAAGATTACATTATTGCAGTAGGATGTATAATGTTTAGAGGGACATTTCTACAGTATTTGTCGAAGTTTATAAATAGGGTGTTGGCTTTTAACTCTTTGTGGTAAGGGTTAGAAAAAGAATATAAAAATGTAAAGAAAATAACTTTTAAACAGTAAGTGTTCTATAGGAGGCCATTTGATTTTAGACTTAGTTTGTGATGCTCTTGACATGTATGACAAAATGAGTATTTATCCAAGAAAAAAACACATTTTGCCATTTCACACAAAGTATATTCGAAATTCAAGGGCATTTAATGGACCAAAATGTGACTGCTCTTTTCTTAGTTAATAAGGAAGTACTTTATTGCTTACACTGTTTCACAGCCAGATTTTTTTATATTTGGTGTGTTGATTTGAAATCCTTACATTAAGCTCTTGATTTGAAGACGACATTTTGTGGGTTTCCAGTGTCCTCCATTTGATGTCATTCTCTGAAGCTGAAAAACTTCATAATAAAAGCAATACATAATCCCAGTGATCTGTGTCATTTTTTATTGATTCAGAGTACTTGTCATTACAGTATTGGTTCATTTTGAGAGGGGGGGAAAGAAGTAATTAGTAAAATGCTCCGGTGATTTTTTTTATTATTGTTTTCTCAAGAAGATGGCATAGTCTGATGTTATAAGTGTGCAATTAAAATGTAACATGATGATGAACTGATAAAGTTGTATAGTTTAAAGAGGGATACTGCAAAAATTAGATATCCTTGAACAACAGTAAAACATGTATTTCAAGTAATTTAATTAAGTTCGATATTCTCTTTTCAGGATCCGTCATGAAAGATGAGCTTTGATGAGTGAAAACTGGATTAAAGTCATTAAATCGAGGTAATTTAAAATACATTCTGCAGTCTTGTAGGTTGTAAATGAATCATTGATAGCTGAAAATGCTTTGCAACTTTTAGTTCACCAGTAGGGTGTGCTGTAATTCATGTTGCAAACGTAGTTGCGGTTTGAGTCATAACCATGTTTGTGTGTTTTTATTTCAGAAGGACATTGCAGGGGCTTGCAGTATCCAGTGTTGGACCATACTAACTATCGTAAGTATTGTAAATGTTGTATTATGTGCCTGTATGTAATGTACAAATAACACGGTTGTATTTGTTAATGTTAGCAATATGTGGCTAAACTTGCGTTAGAATTATTTTGTGAAATATGATGGCACAGATACACAATTGTGGAAATGACACCAAGGGGATTGGATTGGACCATTTCACCTTTCTATCATGTTTGTAAATTGGCTGATAGTACAAGAAAAATACCCTTCAGAATGGGACATTGTTGCTATACTATTTTATATTAGAACCTTGCAGCAATGTGTTGAAAAAATTACTTTTATAAATTGCAGCAACACATTGGTTTTGTTACGTACATAAATCCTTTATAACATGTTTTGTTTGTCTGGAATTAACAATATGAGTAGTAATACCCTGACAAGCCTGATGAAAGTACTGATGATTATGTTAGCCCGCCTTCTCTTGCATAGGACAGTACCAGCCATCAGTATACGCGAACCTCAGCCAGATTTCTTTAAGAAATTTTTCATAGTTTACTTGAAGATAATGGACTCGCAAGGCCTACACAAAATTTTACAAGAGATAAACACATGAACCAACTTGTAACGTGTCACTGCAATTGCCTTTTCATACACTACGATACTCTACTATATCAGCGTATCTAAGCTCCACCCACAGAAGCAAAAGATACACCTTGGCAGAATTTAGCTGTTGTAACGTTTTGATACATTTTGCCCTTAATTTTGAAGTTTTTTTGAAAGAAGCAGTCCGCAACTCTAGTTTCCTGTTTTGCGTTGTTGTATTAGCCTAGCCAAAAGCTGTAGGGGGAGCTCCACGGAGAAAAAGAATGCAACAAGATCCCATATTGTTGTAAACCCACCTCCTTTCCATTGCTGTACCTACACACATGCATTTATTTTTGAAAGAGCCGGCAACTATGTTGCCATACATGTACTCCTGTTCTTGCATTGGGAAGCCTACTATACGATGTTTGTTAGGCTTCTGTACGCAAATAGCAGGCACTAAGGCATAAACTGGGCAGGACAATGTACTGCCAAGTGAGATAAATGAAGAGCACTCAAATACAGTTTTCAGTAAGCTGCATTCAAACATTTCTGTATTTACACAGCTGCAGATAGTTGGCCTACGTCTAATGAAAAAAGCTAGCCAGTAACGTTAGTGACGGGCATTTTGGACATAAACTGGGCTACAAATTGTTCTGACAAAACAAGCAAATTGTAACTTGCTCACAATCACAGCAAAGCCAGGTCAGCGTCACTTCTGTATGCTTTGCATTCTCAGAACTCTTGCCATTCAGAAAATGTTCACCCTGCAGCTTCTCGCTCTGCCTGTTCCTCATGCATCCCACAAGATATCTGAACAATATTCTAAACTAGTATAGAAACTAGTATGCCTAAGTAAGCATGCAGCAAGACATGAGTAATCCATTCTCCATTAAGTAGGCCTACATTCAGGAATGCTACGTGCATATACAGCTCAGCATACCATTATGCATTGTCGCCACCTACTGGCGGACGTAGGATTCAAAACAAAAGGCAACTTGCTCCATAAGAGTTATGAATGCTGTTTTTCCATAATGGGGCAGTAGATGTGTCAGTGAAAGGGACCGTTTTGACCAAAACAAGTCAGTCAATCAAAATAATGATTTCTAAACCCATTTTATGACTATGAAAATGCTGCATAGGATCTATTTAAAATACGCAACGCATCACCTTCTCCCCTGCACAAATGTCACATAAATATCCTTCATACATCTTTCTAGTAAATATATATAAGCATAGGCCAGGTTTTCAAGTGTAAACTGTACAAGAGTTTTAGAGAAATCCTCATAAAACGTGGTAAAATATAATCATTAAGGTCGAGGATATGGCTGCACAATATTTTGCTACGCTTTATAAAAAATACCTTGTTAGAAGCTAACAAACTATTCTAAAATCTGCCGTGCATGGTAGGTTTAATAATACCCCACTATTGTTTGACAGTGCATTGTGCACTTGAGACAGAAGTGTGAAGGTGGAGGATCAAGGTTGAAAGCCTTTTCGTATTCCCATCGCATTGGTTATTTTTAGTGTTTTCAACCAAAAATACATTGCTGCCTGCAGGTGGCTGCAGCCGGCTTGAAAGTCAGGTAATGTAGAATTCGTCAGCTAGGCTATCCAGTATCACCATGTGGAATGCAATTTTTGTATTAGCTATCAGGATGGCTAGCTAGGAAGGCAGGCTGGTGCCCCCTTGTGGATAAGACTTATTGGCACTGAGTATCATTTTTTATAATCTAGGCTGTGTCCATGGCCCCTCACTTTGCTTTTGCTTTACCTCTATACACTACTTGTAGACATGCAACCTGAAAAACAAGTCTTTCTTGAATCTACATACAGAGGAGCGTTCTGACCTTTTAGTTTCTTTGGAAGGAGTGTCCTTCAGGGCAAAGTACATTGCATTTATTCATTTTAAAATGAATGACGTGGGGGTACAAATACTTTATCAATAAACATATTAATAATTACATGATGTCACAGTGACATGCTGTGACCGCTCTCTCATTCACACACTCCAGTCACACACACACACACGCACACACAGAAGGTAGAAGAAATTATTGTTGAGTCTGTGCCCCATCAAGAAGTTTATTTTAGATTTCCTACATTCCTGGCATCATATGCACAGATTTATTCCCATGGGAAGTGGTGCCTTGATGCTAAAAATAGGTAGGAAAGTACAGTTATGGCTGTATAGAAAAAGAGGATCCTTTTTAGTAGTCAGCGTGTATTGTTTGACATTGGTCTCTAGTAGAACATTTTTGCGGTATGCAGAGCTGTATGTATGATGTAGTGCCATCTAGAGTTGAGGGCTCAGAGTGCAGCCAGCTAAATGGTGTTGGAAGATATAGTGGCCCCGTCTTTGACAATGTAAGATATGATCAGAATGGACAATCTTATTGATTCAGCAATTAGGATAGGATTAGTGAAGCTGTGAAGGATGGCATTATCAGTGAATATAATATCAGTTAAACTGAGGGATATGTGAAGTAATTTTAGGACTGATAATGGATCAGTAATACCGCTTGGGGGGCGTACCTTTTCAGGGAGCGTTAAAACTGAGAATTTTAACAGAAATTGTCATCAGCCCTTTCTGTAGCAGGTAAATTAGCTGTAACTTGGTCCAGATATGAAATGTCAAAGTTGTCATGGGACAAATGGTGTTGTGAAAGTAGAGCCTACATAAGCATGCTTAGGAAAGGAAGACAATAGTCAACTGCATCATGTGCAGTCTAGACAATACAAAAGTACAAATAGTGTTAAGTATTTAATTAAGTAAGCTAAAGGTCAAAGAATGGCTTATGTTTTCATCAGCACCTTTTCTTTAATGCGACATGAAATGCATAAGATGTCAAACCGCTGTTGCTATTTCGTTTTTCTTGTTCAAAAACAAAAGGGGTGTTCATTTTGTCTCTCTTTTGTCTTAATTAATTACTTTTTGTAAATAATTTTACACATCGCATTATGCCTCTAAGATTAACAATGCATATAATTTTCCCACTTGATTTCTAGAAAGACAATTAAAAGAAATATGTGGGGAAAGCCTATTTAAAGAAAAAATATTAATTGCTAATTAATTGCTAATTTTCATACTGCATTATTCATCAAGTTTCTGTACAAAAGAGTCTACTTCAATGACTTGTTAAAACCTTGACATGCACATTTCTAATGTTTCTCTATCATTTTTTTGCAGCGTTAGTAATTAGACCGAGTGGCTCCAGCTGGAATCTAGAAAAACCTGAAGACTGCTTTGTAAGTCTGATCTCTTCATAACAAAGTTCATGATATGTTACTACAAATGTCTGTCAATTTGGCACAGTGCCCTTCAATCAATTTAGTTTCATATTGTTGACTTTAATGCAATGAAGGTTTCCTTCAGCCATTACACTAATTGCCTTAAGATTTGTTTTTATAATCCCCCTTTCCCAAGCATGTATTTATGTAGACTTGAATAGAACGCACTTACATAGACCAATTATGAAGATTTTTAGTAGACCATTCTCATTGTTGGATATTGATAACTTCACACACAGCCCCCAGCCAATCCCCTCCTACACGCTCCTCACACACCCCACACACGTTCAAATGCATTTTATGTACATATGCTTTGAAATTCTCTGTGGACATAGGACCTTAATGTAGGGAAGACAGACAGGAGAATTTAGATGGCCAAATTATTTTTGGATGTGTAAGGCTTTTTTTCTCACCTATCCAATTGGATAGCACATAGTTTGATTACTCTTTCATTGATTTCTACATTATGAAGTCCAGTTTAAGATGGCTTCCGCATCATGGAGAACATCGTGAAGTTTTTGTTAATTTCACCTTAATCAGTGACCTCAAATGTAAAATAATTGGTCATCAAATCATCCCTTTTAATTTTCCACTCAGGATCTTGGGAAAGGTTTTGTTGTGGAAAAGGGAACAGTCTTTAGTGTGAGTGGGCTATGCCAGTAGTTAGGTAGCTATGTACTGATCTTAAACAAAAGCCAAGTTAGGGTCACTAATCCAAAAATGATGAGATGAAAATATAAAAGTAAGCTTATGGTGGTTTTAGACTTGCGCTATACATTGCTTGTCTAAATCCTTTCTTTGTAAAGGGTAGGAAAGTAATAATTAAATAATAAAAATGCCTGATGGTGGCATATAACTCTGTTGTTACATTGAACTCAGACAGAATTTGGCTATAACATTCTAGTTAAGTGGTATTCATCAGGATGGGTATTTGTGGGGTTAGTATCTTACAGCTGCATAACATTCTTTACTGACCTTGAGGCATCATGTGTTAAAAAAAACTCGAAGAGTTCAACACTTTACAATAGTAGCGCGTTGGAAAGTATGGTTTTGGTATTGACAGACATTTGTTGTAACATGTTTTGGTTGAGATATTTAGACTTATGTATGTCCATATTGTCTTTGTGAAGACTTGACTAATGGAGTATGACCAAGTGGGCCATCCTGCTTTTAAAGCCCTCATGACCACACTGGTTCAAGCCTGAAAGTGGGATTTCGGTCTTAAATTGACAAAAATTGGCCCAAACATTAACTGGCGTTTCATCAGATCTTGCCCACAACTTCACATAACAAAAAAAAAAGTCTTCTGTAGTTGTTTTCTGCCTTCGGCAACAGAAATTTGGATCATAATGGACAAATTTTTATCTCTCTTGGACAAAATTCCTTTATACGTCCCCACGCCTGTTGTGCAGTAGACATCTTGTCTTGCATAACAGAGCTTCACAAACGCTACCATGATGGACATTTGTGGACTGTTCAGAATGGTTATCATCCACATTGGTCGATTTTGGTGTTATATTCACCGGAATGTAGGGACTGAACTGGTTTTAAGCTGCTTTTGCAGATGTTTTTGCACAGCAGTTTACTTTATGTGGGATGCTGTAAAATGGTGTAAATAGAACTTCTGAATAGAAAAACTGATTTTGTCAGCACAGTGCAAATGGCTAGTCACTCTTTGATGTGGTCTAGCATAAGTTATTCCTTGCAAGAGGTGCTGTCAGTTTGCTGCTGTGGTTACTTTTTTCGTCATTCATTATAGCATAATGAATTGATTGGATTATTTGGGAAGTCAGATTTGATTCCTTTTGTGTCTGAAGGTCAGTCGTCATTTTGTAATGGTGGTGTGTAATAGTGCTCTCTCATTGTGGCTATCTTATTTAGCATGTTTTAATTACCGTTATTCAGTATTTGTTAACTAGTTGTTCTTCATGGATTAGATTTTTCTTTTACGTTTGTGCTATGCTAGGCATGATTTCTAATCTCTAGATAAACAAGCATTTTTGAGAACAAAATTGTCATTAGGTTATTGCACTCAAGATAGCATAACGTTAAATTTGCTTTCAAATGCAATTTGGGGTTTACATCTCTTTCCTTTTCTTTTTTAATTCCATTAAGACCCCATACAACTGGAGATTCACGAGGAGACATCTGCTTTGTCAAGAAGGCGGCATTTTGTTTTTCTTTTCCTTTTTTTCCCCTTTGTGCTGTTTGTAATTTGGAATGTCAGATGTTTTGCTTTTGCTTGTAATTGTTGATGTGGCTGCATCAAAATTGAGATTTGAAATGGAGTAGAAATGTGTTGAACTGCCTTAATGCTGTGAAATTGAGCCTTGAATAGAATTGTTTATGTTTAATGTCTTCTCTTTTGAAGAAAGCAAATGTTTTGTGATTTTTCAAATTCAAATGTGGTTTTGATAAATAAAAGTATATTATTGTTAAAAGAAATTTGACTTTCTCTCCTTGGGTAGCCATCAAACGAAACTAACAAAACTGATCAATGGTTAGTGTATGTAGATCTGTGATTTTCTTCGTTCAAAAGACTTTACTAGCATAATGCAACAACCTCGGGTAGTTTTTCTTGATCACGCATTTATTAAGATCTCGATTTGAGCCATAAGAGTCATTAATTAATTGATGCAGAATCTCGTACATAGCTTCATTTCTGTTTCACAGTTCACAAACTAGGCGAGAGAAGAGGGAGATGGGGGTGAAAAAAAAACGGTTATGCGCTAGCTATTCTCTCGTTAATGATTTGAACTGCAACTCTATGTCTTAAAGTAGAAATTGTAGCTTTTCACATAGTATATCGCAGCATATAACCGTTTTAACTTGGTCTATTTATTTAATTTGCAGTTGTAGTTCACTGCATAAAAAAGTTAGTTATTTAAAACGCACAACTACATCCTGAAGGTCCAGACCACTTGCATTGAAATTCCAATACATGGGCTATATATATATTTTTTTCTTGCACATTTTATTCATTCCATTGCTTTACAAAGAGTTTGGTCAAATGGAATGGTACTTTATGAAATGGTGTCCAATTCACCTCTAACACCATAAAATGGCTCCTGTTCTCTCATTTCCTGTCTGTGCAGGAAGTGATGGCTGAGAAAAAATATTATCTGCAGTTTTTTTCTTACTTGGACCCAACTACCAGACTTTGGATATAGTTTTAACCTAAGGGCTATTTAGATCTATTAATATTTGTATATTAAGCAATGAAAAAGAATATTACAATTACATTTTTTGTCCAAAATAAAAAGGGGTGGGTCTTAAGTATATCACCTGAGTGCTGGGTAAATGGAAAGAACGTCAATCAAAGGCTAAGCTTTCAGAGCTGGGAAGGAGCTCTAGATGGCGGATGAGCCTTGGGAAGTGGAACACGTCGAGAGTCTCTTGGCTTTTGGCTGACTCTCCTCTGTAACTTTGATTGGCTCTTCGTGTGGCGTTTTTGACAGTTAACAAAGTATACAAGTGCGATTTGTATGAAGTTATTAATTTTCCGTGTAAATTCCGTTTTATCGTCGAGAGCACCAGCGCTGTGGTGTGAATGCGCGAGTCGTTGTTTTCCCAGCCTTGCTCTGGCAGCCATGGCGCTCCTCCATTTTTAGTGCGCTTCGCTAGTTACCTCAGAGTCTCGACCCCACTGTACTGGAGCCTTGTCCGGACAGTATTATTATAATTCGTTTAAAAAATAGTGTATAATGTTTTAAACAGTGAGTTTTTGCATTTCGGAAACGTAAATAATAAAACGTCGTTTTTTGCTGGCACTAATGTAACTTATTACAGTGCAACGTTTACCCTCCAGTGTCGTTGAATGGAAATAGGTAGGTTACTTTGTATCTGTTTTATTTTTTAACAGTTTCACTTTTTAAAGCAGCTTGTATCAGTCCTTTGTGTGGTGACGCAGTTCGAATTTATGTATGTGGCCCAGTACATGGATCGCTTTGAAATGGAATCAACACATGGTTATTCTGTATCGATTAGTATCGAACATGTATCATATAGCTATCGATACATTATGCTTTACTGTTTATTGCTGTAGGACTATTTATTTTTTAAAAAAACGTCCGGTTGTATACATCCAGTTCTCTGTCGCAACGGCGAGGCTTTTGCTGTCCTTTTAGCAAAAGCAGCCTGATGGAGCATGTGTGATAGTTCAACCTTCTTTCAACTTTTGACAGTAAATACCTGGACATAGCATCATCATAACAAAAGTTTTCAAGTCACAACGATGATGAAGAATAAGTCTAAAAAACAGGAGGATGAAGGCTCAACCCAAAGCAATGCATCCAGGTACGATCTCATGTATTTTACCCCTTTTTTGGCATCTGGTGTGATTGTATACCCTGACAAGCATGGTTGATCACCTGTGCATGTATTTAAATGGCAATTTCGAAGATTTCTACTTGTTTCGGATCGTTGACCTTGAGGTTGCAAAATAGCCACACCCTAATTTTGTCAGCATTTGAAAAACTTAAGACTTGACCATTGAGGCCCATGTAAGACATCCAACCTCAAATCCATTGCAATCGGACATATTCGATTTAGTTTTGAATAACCCAGTGTCATGGCTCGGTATTTTTTTTAATCTTTCGTGACAGTGTAAAATGACCTTGTCTGATTAGTCTGCTGCATTGCACCATTTTACATGCAACGTTAATACCCTTTTTAAACAACGTTTCATACTTTATCAACACGTGTTCCAGAGATAAATAATTGTTATCGTTGTAGGCTACAATGCAACATTGAATGTGTCAGTTTAAGGAACGGCACACTAGAAGCATAGTTTGTGAAGCCTATGTACATAGTCTTTAATGATATGTTTTGGATTACAAAATATTTCCTGTCAATGCCAATTCAAGCCTTGATAACACCAATCTATGCACATTTACCCAAAAGCCTCACAGTATTGGCATTTAAATGATAAAGCTGAAATTATTTTTCTTGGAGACTACACTTCATTTGGGCCTAAATACAATTGCAGGCTATTAGTTTTGATTATTTGTCAACAGTGCTTTGTTTTACTTTGTGAACATAAAAATATATGTTGTTCCATTGTTGGGGTTTATGCTTATTAACCTGCTTATTTCTAATTGAAAATTGCTGTTCCTTAGTTAGCCTATTCTTATCTGATTTTTTCATGTGCCCCTAGTTCATGTCATTAAAGGTCCCAGAGGGGTCATAGATGGAAAATTATTTACATATTTGACATTATACACTCTAAATGACTTTGTAGTGTCATGGATAATACATGCTCACCCTGAAGTTAATGTTTTGTGCATGTTGAACCTCATTTACATTTACAATCAAGCTGTTATTGTAATGTACAGACTTAATACAATTTTGATTTGAGGGTCTCATGTTGCCCTTCTGTTTGTTTTGATAACAGGTGTTCCACAGGTTAACGTCTAAATAATGAAAAATACACAATTTGGTGCAGTGATTTAAGTCAAATAATTTGAAGAGTATTTGTCTTTGCTAAACATTTTGTAGTTAGAAAGTGCAGATTTAAAAGTATTAGTTCTTTTGCTGCTTCTTCAAAAAAAATGATGTTGGAAGTGGAGTATTAGTGCAGGGATATGCAGAGCAGACAATTAAGTTGAAAAATAACACTGTTTTTACATCCCATCTATATATTACCTGTATGGACATCATTTAAACAGTATAATTATGAACAAGATGCCACTTGATAAAAACTGTTTAACCTATGGTGACAGTTTAGTGCTTCTTGCTGCAAGTTAGTGTCACCATGATTTTATTTATTTATTTTCACATAACAGGTGTACTGCTCCTTTTTTATAGATTATGTAACATTTGACAGTAGCATGTACCAAGGTTATCTTTGTGATGATAAGTAATATTTTGCTGTGGGTGTTAGCCTATTGACAGGGTTGAAAAAGTTGTAGGAGGAACTTTGGTTTGGAAAATTAAAACATGGTAAGTTGTACCCATAACCACTCTGTGCTAACCACTCTCACCTCCCACTTCCAGGATGTTTGATCTGTGTTGTTTTCTTCTCAATAAACACTCAAACATGGCCATTGCTCTGAACCTAGGATTTTTATTTTGTAATTTGTAATAAATCAAAACTGGGCACAGGCAAGAGGTTATACAAAGGTGCCGCTGGACAGTGGTGTCCAATCGAACCTCTTGTTCATCTTAGTGTTGCATTGATGTATGACAATATACTTTTAATTCCGATTGAGTGAAGATGACCTGAGAACTGATTAAGGGTAATAGTGTATGTATGTAATGGTGTTGTCATGTCTTATGAACCACACTAATTGGTAATAAGAATGATCGCTGGGTGACTCACAAGCCATAACATTCTGTGTCTTACCCACTCCAATCCCACAGTCCTCCGATTTTGTGACCAATCATAGATATCCATAGCCAGTCTAGACACCAGATGACTCTTGAAAGCCTTTATTCATTATGTCCATTTCAACTTAGGGCAGCAAATCACTTTTGTAAAGGACGGCACTTAGCATCCAATGTTTTTTGAGAGGGTATAGCATGTAATTCTACATATCATTGATGGCAAAAAAGGGCTGCAGGATGGCTTGGTATATGTCTAAAATCTGCAGGCATGGCCATATGGGGATAAAAGCTGAATGTGTCAATCTTGGTCCAAGTCGCAGGCTTTTACATTTTTGACATTGAACCCAGATAATGGATCTTGAGTTGCATTTGACCCCTAAATGAGTATCACAGGTAGGGCATGAATATTATTAAATCAATGCTGACAACTTATTTTTACTTGTCAGCATGAGTGGGGGAGATTCTGTGTCTGAATTAGGAAGACAGTTTGAAAATCTGAAGACTTGATTCCAAGAAGTGAGCAATGCAGGCCTTATATTGGTGCGCTCACTCTGTGACCTCAGCTTGAGATTCACTGTTATTTGAACTTATAGGCAGAATTTGTCAAATAACTTTTGAGCCTGCATAATATGTGCCTTTGTTGTGCATTTGTGCATTCTTTTTGTGGTCTTTCCAACATTATGTAGTGCAATTAGTCATTTGATTCAAAATCATCAACTTGTTAATGTTAAATCACACAATTGGCACTTTTATGAGCAGACTTCAGCATCCAGTAAGTCTGATGTAGCCCAGTTAAGAACACTTCTTTCTTGTGAACCTAACAAAGGGTTAATATTTCAATTATTATTTTAGTATAGAAGATGTTCGAGCTGCCCTATTGATTTAAGTTATACTGGAATGTTTGTGTTATTAACAGCACCTCTCATCAGATCTTCTCTATTTATAAGTTGTAGTTTTCACCCCAGATGAAGTGGTGTTTGTGTTTAGTATGTGGCAGCCATTTTCTAAGCAGATTTATACAAAATTGCACCAGACATGTTTTAGGCATGTAGATATGCGAGTTTTGGACCAGTTGCACACCTTCAGAAAGCCATCACATTTAAACCAAGTCTCCCCACAGGTTATTGTGTTTATTAACTTCCCTCAGATGTGTGATTTGCTTCATTAAATGGCTGAAAGTCCAGCAGAGTCACAAAATGGCTCTTGCTTTGTGCTGCACAGGCTGTGTGACTTGGTGCAATACAGAAAGAGTCCCTAGAACTACAGGAAGGCAAAGCAGGAAGTGTTTCGGAGGTCAGAGACACTTGCTTCGAATTTTGATTGGATCTGTCCTGCATGGCAACCCAGTGGCCTATAGTAATTCAGCAAAGAGCTGAGCTCCGCCTCTGTCTGTAGCCAGCAAGACGGAAGGGGGGAGGCAGCCCTCTCTACTTGCTTTGTCAGCAGCAGACGGGCATCTAGGCAGAGCCGACGATTCTTTTTGTTTTGTGGATTGCACAAAGATCAGCTTGTTTAATAAACAGCAGTTTGGGACACATTCAAGATTAACCTTTAAATATTATAATATATAAAAGATTGAATACCCTTTCTTTGAATGATACGACTGTGTGTTGTCTATTGATTAAAATATTGGTTTGGAGAGACACATGGAAGTGGATGTTGGAGAATGTGTGTTTAGGTATACACATAAGTACGTACATATATGGATTTACACGCCGGTAGGAGGTGAGCTCTTCTCACCATGTAAGGTAACCTAAGAGGTGTCTATTTTAAGCCTGAGAGTGTCGAATGAGGAACGAATGTAAATGGGAGAAATTTCAGTAAAGGGGTTGTGCCATTCCACAACCTGCTGAGAGGAGTGACAGACTAAATATGGCTCAGTCTATTGAGTCATTCCTTTGTTCTCTTACCATAGAATTTCACCTGTAAATCACCTGTCATCTCAGTAATGTGAGTGTGATAAAACTGACAGAGTGGCTACTCCACAGAAAATAATTTAATGTATGCAACCAGTGTAATGGATACAATATAGAATTTCTCAGTGTGTAAAGGTATCTAAAAATTGAAAGTGATCATGATTTAAAATACATTTTGAATTAATAGATTCCTAGTTCTGGGGTAGTATTATATTGACATACTATATACAGCTGCAATCTAGACATTTTGTATAGATAATGCTGTCATATTAACAGAAAAATTATATGTTCAGGTATATTTATGCAATTGAATTTTGCTTGTGTCCGTGGAGGTATTTACAACCCCAAATCAAAGTTACATACTCATCAGTAGTAACACAGATGTGTTAGACAATTGTGTCATGGCTGAGTGCTCTGGTGTCGGGTGACGTAGGTTGGTCCTTTTTTGTCTGTGGTGTGTGCGTGTTCTCAGCGGGGGATGGTGGCAGTGGCGTACATTTAAAGCTAAGTTAAAGAGGATTCCATGTCCCTGACCGAAACAGTTGCACACCCCTGTCACCATGAATAAGTCATTATGCAACTTAGTTACTGTCACAGGCCCTCAAAAGGCCCTTCTCAGAGTTTTCAGTAATTTGTGTGCATCACTTATGCTGATCACACCATTCTGTATTTGCATTATTTGAGTTATTTAATCCATTTTAATCTGTTTTAATTTATGCATATAACTGGAAACGATGAAGCCAGGTGGACAGAGTAGCACTGAGATAATTATAGTCCTTATCCAAGAAAGAGTGTTTTACTGCATTGAACATCAGGCACTTGCAGTCCAGGACAAACAGAGGAACTTTTCTCAGTCCACCAGCGGTGGAAAATGTGAAGTGAACACTTCCCTCCCCCATCCACCCCTTTTTCTTGATGTTATAGCAACTCAGCCTCTGAGGAATCCAACCACTCAGCCTCGGAGTCAGGGAGCCAGTCGGAGAGCGAGCAGGGCAGTGAGCACGGGAGTGAGCGTGGCAGTGACCGGGCCCGTTCGCGCCGCTCCGTGTCCAACAGCACCTCCGACTCAGACAGCCGCTCAGTCTCTGAGAGCGAGTCCACCGGGTCCAAGTCACAGCATGCCTCAGGGGAGGTCAAAAACAAGCCTGTACGGAAGAAAGACAAGCTGGCCGATGTGAAAAAGGTATACAGGGGAGAAAGAGAGTACCCCTCCTCACGATTTTATTATTGTTACTGTGAAACATGGAAATGTGACCTGTCTCAATCACTGAGCCATTTTGAACTTGCTGCCATGCAGTGGCGAGGGTTGCCATCTTGGTAATACAGCTGTGATGTCAATCTCATGCATTGAAACATAAGCCAGTGTGCTGCAACTGTTTTTCTCCCCCCTCTGCCTTTAATGGGTCCAAGTTTATCTTTTGTGTATCCAGATGTGTAGAGTATATGTACAGTGTACCTCTAGCTACTTGTGACAAGGTTAGCCATTCAGTGCTTCCAGACTGGAAAAATAGAGTAAGTGGTGGCGAGAGTGTCATTAAATCACCCTCTAATCTCATTTCCTTACCATGGGCTTTAAAGGGCCTCTTGTGCACCCTCTCCTCCACCCTCCTGAAAAAGGCTGGTTGTGTAAGAGCTGAGAGTGGGGCAGTTTAGGTCATCAATATGGCTTGAAATTGCACACAGATGTGGCACTCTCATGCTGATAAATGGAAGTATTTTAATAGAAAAGCTTTCATCCTGTTATGTGGGAGTTTTTTTTTTTTCTTTCCCTCTCTGATTTTACTGTTTGTACTAGGGGGGTTCAGTCTTTCAGCTCCATTAAGCCCCATGGGAGAGTTTTGTGTTGGCCCTATACAAATAAAAGTGATTGACTAAGGAGGGCCGAAGAACAAGTATATCTGGCAAAATTAAAGGTTAATTCCAGGGAAAGTGGAGTTTTGTCGCATCCATAACACTAATACAATGCCATTTTTTTATTTTTATGATATGTGAAATTTTGCTGTATTCAGCTGTTGATTTATATTATTTAAATTAAATTAAACTTTGCTTGCTCATTTAATTTCATATCCATGATGCTGCAATTACTCTAAGTTCAATTATAGTGAATACTGTATATATGTATCAATTTCATCAGGTAGTCACAAGATAGTGTTGGTTGTGGTTTTTATTTCACCATTGTGTGTATGGTCTTAGATGTGGGAGGAGCATCCAGACGTGTACGGGGTCCGGAGGTCTAACCGCAGTAGACAGGAGCCCTCACGTTTGAACATAGGGGTGGAGGTGAGGTTCTCCTGGTATTCCTTTCTGTTTTATTCATCCCATACTGCTTCTCCCATTCTGTAATAATTTACACATATAGTGCCCATATAAGGGTTGTATGCATGATGGTAAATTATCTAGTTAGGACCTGTGCTCATTTGGGAAATCTGGGTTTTGAGCAGTGTGGATCAATTCATAGCTAAATGTCATGCATACCAAAGGCGGGGTGGTAGTGGAGGTGGTGGTGGGTGGGGGCAGGGTTATGAGGTAATGGTGGGCTTTCTGTAGTTTTGTGTCGCGCCATCTGGTGGTGCAAAAACAGAGCACTTTCTCAACTCACTTGCACACTCTAGTGGTACTCTCCTTATGCATTACAACATATGTGAATCCTCATGCTCACTCACTAATGAAACTGATTGGTTATGATATGATTATGATAACTTCCAGGGTAGCAGCGATTCAGAGAGTGAAGGTGTCAAAAGAAAAGGACATCAACAGAAAAAGAAAAAGTAAGTGTTGACACAGGATGTTCATCACACAGTTATTTGTTAAGATGATCTAGCATATTAATTTGGTTTTGAATACCAATTTACACAATTCCTTAATTGAAACATGTTTAAAATCACAATGAACAACAACTCTTATTCATAGAAAGACTAAAGTAGTTGTTTATAGTGGGGTTTTTTTTCATTAAAATGTTATATCAATACTAACATGAGTAGTTTGGTAGCCTAAGTAAAATGCTTAATTGAAAGCACATATCTGCATTAAAATGTAAAAGATCAAATGTAAAACTTCAATATAATGCAGTTGCCAAAATAAAATCAATCTTAACCGTTCATCCATCAGTTCTTGTCTGTTGCATACACAGTATGGAGGAGTGGATGACGTTATGTGTGATGACTGGAATGGTCCGCCAGAGTTTATCCTTGCATAGTGCGATGTAGTAGTGATACTGCCTTTAAGATCAGACAAGCACTGAATCTAGCACCGATACTTCTTGTTTGACACCAGGGGTCATTGATGTTATCCACAAAGGGCTGGT
Organism: Tenualosa ilisha; assembly: GCA_015244755.2. Taxonomy (NCBI): domain Eukaryota; kingdom Metazoa; phylum Chordata; class Actinopteri; order Clupeiformes; family Clupeidae; genus Tenualosa; species Tenualosa ilisha. Next base: position 1,164,718 of record PYXC01002822.1, read on the forward strand.
GCGGATGTGGAGTTTGTTTTAACTCACCAGGTGCAAAGCTGACTCTGAAAACAAGTTCATACACTTTGAGGGAAACACGAGACGTCTGCTTAATTTGACCTTAAATGGTGGCAATCTCGAACACTGACAGTCAAGCGAAACCTGGAGAGAAAGTAAAACTAAAGTTTTCGCATCTCTGTGAGGCCTAATCTTATTTTTTTCATCATGCATACGGAAAGCAGTTTAATCCATCTTGTTTTAGTTTTAATTGTCAAATTACTTTCAAACTAAACTTAATTGCAATGCTACTTTGCATAGTGAGTATTATTGCACATCACACATCTCTGTGAATCGGTCAAAGTTGAATGAAGGCCTGTTCCTCTTTTTTTGACCATGGAATGCCGTCCAGTCAATCTTTGTTAAAGCTAATCTGAACAATATGCATAGGCCTACTGAATTATTATTGCACAATGTTTTCAAATTGCATGACTATGCATTATATACCAGTGGCATCTGCAGATGTGGTTTTCCATAGCCTATGTTGTAGGCAATATACACAGTGCAGTGAGCACTTTTAACTTTTGGGTGAACATGCATGCATTGCTTTTCTTTTTTTGGAAGGCAATAAGTTTTAACTATTGCTAATCACAGTTGAATACTGAGTAGTCTATTGACAGAGAGGGAGCAACTGTATCCCACCTCTGCGAAAATGCCCTTCCCCGCAGGAGCAATGAATTAAGATGTCTGTCACTTTCTGTTCCGCTGCTTCTTTTACTTCTGGTATCTTTCACTCACAGCGCAGTGGGAGCTTAATTTACGATGTCAGGGAGCCGGCAGCGAAATTATGGAGGAATCAGGCACAGTTGTTATATAGGCAAATTGGTCAGGTTTTAAGCAATAGCTTAGGCTACATTTAAATAATAATAATAGTAGTGATAATAATAATAATAGTAGTAGTACTCTTTCGATCCCGTGAGGGAAATTTGGCATTTTATCCAATCGTGAATTAGTGAAACACACACAGCACACAATAAGGTGAAGTACACACTAACCTGGAGCAGTTGGCTGCCTGCTATAGTGGCACCCAAGGAGCAGTGAGGGTTTAGGTGCCCTGCTCAAGGGCACTTTAGCCATGGTCCACTGGTCGGAGATTGAACTAGCAACCCTTCGGTTGCAAGCCCAAATCCCTAACCAGTAGGCCATGGCAAAAATGGCTGTCTGCTGTAGGTGTCCACTACAGTTATAGGCTGTGTTGTTATATTTTTCATTGATTGATTCACATGATCACCTGGAACCTAGGCATAACTATTGTATTTTGCATTTGCTGTAGCGATTCTTGAGTCTTTTTTGTCCTGTTTATGTCTGGCCTGACACTACATGGATAGGCCGATTAAATACACTTGAAAGGGGACGAGGAGACGACGGTACACATGCTTGCCTGTGTGGATCGCCTGTTATTGGTCGTACAACCTCTTATCTATCTGGCTGTAGTGCATTTGCCCGATTTTTCAGATTGCCAGTCCGCACCTGCATAATGTCATGTCATGTTGTGATCATTCATAGAGGGCATCGAATGCTCCTGCTCTGTCAGCAGCGTATGTGAAAAACGCAACGGCTCTTTGTGGATAAACAAGGCACTTCTGCTCATAGACAGCTCATCTGGTAGCCTGAGGCTAGAAAAATCTGCTAGAAAAATTAGGCCTATTTTCCTGTCAAAGTTTTCTCTTCAGATTCCTTGTCAGAAAGCAGGACAGATTAAGGCTCAATCTGTACACATGTTTACAGCATATAATCTGGTATTTTTCTGTTGACTGGAGAAACTCTTGAGTGAATTATCTATCATTGTTTGTAGAAGTTCCCAAAGTGAGTAATTTTAATACTTTTTGAAAATTTTGGTCAAATTTGAAACATTGTAGGAAAAAAAAACTGATCTGATCTGATTACATCTTTGAATTCCGCAGTAGAAACTAACCATAGTAACCAAGTTTCAAAGCTGAACATCAAAAGAGCTATTGATATTTAAAGTTGGATGAAATTGCAAATTTGCTGAGTTCCGACATTTTGTAGTTGGACCGTGATATTAGAGACACCTGGTGTGACAGCATCTTTGAATTCTACAGTAGGAACTGGCCGTAGTAACCAAGTTTCAAAGCAGCACATCCCATGTCAAAGGAGCTGTTGATGCACAAAGTTGGACCAAATGGCAAATTTTATCATGTTGGTCATTTTGAAATTTTTTGAAAATTTCAAGTGGCCTCAAGTCTTAATCTGTTCCACCATGCTTTCTGACAAGGGGTCTGAAAAGAAAACTTTGACAGGAAAATAGGCCAAATATTTCAAGCAGATGACCTGTGAATCACTCTAAAGTCATGTTATGGGGCAGAACGTTGAGCCATTACATCCCCCCAAAAGGTGAACCTGTGGTATTTCTGTGTTGAAAGAAATGCCAAGAAACTTGGTGATGAGGATGATGATGAGGATGATGAAGATTATGATGATGAGGAGGAGGAGGATGAGGAGGCCAGCAGTACAGAGAGTGAGCAGGAAGAGAATAAAGTTAGATCCAGACGACTTCCTGCCCGAAGGTAAGACGTGTAGCGAAGTTTGGCCTTCAGACAGCTCCTGCCATAAGCTTGTGTGGTCAGTATGAGTGTGGCTGTCCTGGTCGTTTCCCCAATTCAATCTCAAAGCCTGATCATTTTGGTATTGGATTGATATTAGGTGTGTGGACTTACCTGCTTTTAAGCAAGGGGTCAAATTGGGAAGGGATGGAGTGGTACCCCAGAAACCGTGGTGGTGATTTGAAATTGAAGAAAACTACTCTTAAAAAAAAACAAAAAACATATCAGCCAATTTGAATCAATCTGAAACCTCCAAACTCCCACTCTAACCCCTGCCTCTAACATTTTGCCATTTTCAAATATGATCTAGTGTTTCCTATTATATGCTCTAACATTTAGTATTTGAGAAGAGTGATTGGTTACTAAAATTATGTGCAAATCATGATTGATTGAAATTTCTATGTTTGACATGATCATGTGAAGTGATTAGAAGCTGTCCTAAGGCCATTGGCAGATAACCATTCGCTACACATCGGTAGAGCGAGGCAGCACAGTGTGGTGTGTGGTGGAGATGGTGTGAATATGTGCACAGTCGACGAGATATACATTCTTCGTGTGTGTGTGTTTGCGTTTGTGTGTGTTCGTTCCACCTGTCGTGCAGACCTCAGACCAAATCCAGTTCGGCTAAGAAACCGCAGCCTCAAAAGGGACGCAAACAAAGAAAGCAGGAAACCTCAGATGAAGATGAAGATGATGATGACGATGATGATGACGATGACGATGATGATGAGGAGGACACCCCAAAGAGACAAACCCGCAGAAGGGCGGCTACTAAAGTCAGGTACAGGTCTTACGTACAGGATTATGTAGACAATGAGAGTGCAAGCACATAGGAAATCTAAGTTATTTCTTCATACCAAAATGCCATATTGGTTGTTCAGTTTTGTGTGTGGTTTTGAGTATGTTGAGTTCCTAATTAAATTGAACGAGTGGGGTGAATGATGGGGTAGTGTTTTATGGCAGTTACAATGTCAAGCTACTTCTTCACTCATCGGCGACATGTGCCATCTGCACCCACAGTTATAAGGAAGACCAAAATGATTTTGAGACCGACTCGGATGACCTGATCGAGATGGCAGGGGAGGGGGCAGAGGAGCAGCAGGATGACGATAGTGAGACCATCGAGAAGGTCATGGACACAAGAACAGGGAAGAAAGGAGGTTAGTCAGAGACACTTACTCAATCTGCTCCAACTGCCTGTGTTATGGGTTCTTTGATTTGATGGTAATCAATGTAATACGTGTGTAGTGCTGTATTCTGTCACTATGAGTTCAAAGTCTGTAATGGCATGTCAGATATTCTGTAACCAGGGATGGCAAAAGTACACGCTTCCCATACTTAAGTAGAAGTATAGATACTTGTGTAAAATAAGACTCTGGTAAAAGTGCAAGTACTAACTTGACTTCCTTACTCAAGTAAAAGTGAAAAGTACAGGTCCTGAAATGTACTTCCATGTACAGCCTGTTGAAATTTCTATTTTGATGGTAGTTTTTGGTGAAGAAAGCAGGCTCTATCCTACAATATGCCCAATTATTTGCTATAACAGTCTTTATTTGTCTAATGGTATCTATAAGAAATTCTGTTATTGTCCCATTCATGCCGAATTCGGCCTTAATTTTGGGAAGGCACGCCATACTGACATGAATTGAAAAATATTGGTAACTTGCCTCAGATGCATTAACAAAACAGTAACAAGCCTGTTCTGGCATTGTAAGGAGTAGAAAGTACAGATATTTTAGTTAAAATCTAGTGGGGTAAGTTGTCAGAAAAATAAATACTCAAGTAAAGTACAGATGCCTGAAAATGCTACTTAATGCTTTATGGTATTTGTACTTAGTTACCTCCCATCTCTGTCTATAACTCATACTAAATGGATTGGTGTCCATTAGAAGAACTGTCCTGATGTGTGCTATGCTTTTAATGGCTGGTAATATTACATTAATGGAGCTCCTCTGTGTGTTTAGCAACTGGTGCATCCACAACTCTGTATGCTGTGGAGGCAAATGGGGACCCAGGGGCAGACTTTGACCCAGAGAAGGATGAGGGGGAGACCCAGTTCTTCATCAAGTGGAAAGGCTGGTCCTACATCCACAACACCTGGGAGAGTATAGACACCCTTACCCAGCAGAAAGTCAAGGGTCTGAAGAAGCTGGAGAACTTCAAGAAGAAGAATGATGAACTTCAGTATTGGTAAGGAAATAGAATAGTTTGACTTGTGTGAACATGAAGGTTTCAGGTGATTTCTCCAATAAATGAAAATTAAAAAAAGGCATTGTCAGCTGTAAATAGGAGGAAAGATTTTCTAAATTTAAATCAAGTGGTTATTTGGAAGGATCCATGTTTTCATCTATCATCTCTGTTTGATCGACATCACCCAAGTTGTGCTAATATACTGATCTGTCATGCAGGTTGAAGAGAGCTTCCCCAGAGGATTTGGAGTACTACAACTGTCAGCAAGAGCTCACCACAGACCTAAACAAACAGTTCCAGATAGTGGAGAGAGTGATTGGTAAGAGCCATCATAGTTGTCTCAACACTTTAGATGTACTGCTATACTGTTATTTGATATGTCTTTTAAGTGTGAGTTGTGTGTTAGGTTATTTATTATTGTTGAATAGCTTTGTTTCTTCCTTGAACAGCTGTCAAAACAGGGAAATCACAAGCACCATCAGACTTTCCTTGTAAGTCCATTTTTGATCTATAGAACGCACAATGCCTTTTACACTGCCTCAATGATCACTGATTTTAAACAGAAATGTGAATGGAAGTTGTTAGATAGCATAATATAATTTCTGTTCTCTCTCTTTCATACTAGCGCACAAAACCACATCCAACGAACCGGAGTACCTGTGTAAGTGGATGGGACTTCCTTACGCCGAGTGCAGCTGGGAGGACGGAGCCCTGGTGGGCAAGAAGTTCCAGTACTGCATCGACAGCTTCACCAGCAGGAACACCTGCAAAACCATCCCCTCCAAAGACTGCAAGGTATGCTAATAGCAGGGCCGAGGGTGCCAGGGTGTCCAGACCCTCTGTACGAAGCAAGGCAGTAGCTTATGAGCACTCTATGCTACCAATGCTTTGGTAGTGAACCAGGCAAGCTGAAAACCGCAGCAAAGTACAGTAGCAATCATTATGTATCTGCAATCAGTCAAACATAAATCTGTTTTTCCTTACTGTCTCATTTCTAGGTATTGAAGCAGAGGCCTCGGTTTGTTCCACTTAAGAATCAGCCTTCCTACATTGGCAATGAGAGCCTGGAGTTGAGGGACTACCAGCTGGATGGTGTCAACTGGTTGGCACACTCCTGGTGCAGGTACCCAAACTCATGTCTTAGCATTTATAATATAATGAAATGAAGCATCTTTACAGCACAGGCATCTTAACCACTCCACTGTCTGCCACTGCACTAAGTGTGAATGATTCGTATTTAGATAAATGCACGTCAAGTGTCCAGTACCTTTTAATGGCCTGTGAAACATGTCAGATCATAACATAAAATAACCTCTGGAGGTATTAACAGTTGCGCTAACTGCTGTGTCCCCTCTCATCTTTTTCCCCTCCATGCCTTCCCCTCCTCATCCTCCCTGCTGTGTCCCTGAAGGTGTAACAGTGTTATATTAGCAGATGAGATGGGTCTGGGAAAGACCATCCAGACAATCTCCTTCCTCTCGTACCTCTTCCACCAGCACCAGCTCTACGGGCCCTTCCTCCTGGTAGTGCCCCTGTCCACGCTCACCTCCTGGCAGAGGGAGTTTGACACGTGGGCCCCGGACATGAACGTGGTGGTGTACCTGGGCGATGTCATGAGCAGGAAAACGGTACGGGAAAGGGCACTGTTGGTCTGAGTGTGAAATGCCAACCCATTTTTCTTGCACTAGAGCGATCTCACTGTGTCTGTTCGGCCCCTTTTATAGATCCGTGACTATGAATGGATTCACCAGCAAACAAAGCGAATCAAGTTTAATGCACTTTTGACCACATATGAAATCCTGCTGAAAGACAAGGCAAGTCAATGAACCTGAATGTAGAGATTGATATCTAGACATAGCTGCGTGTCAAGTTTTCTCAAACGTTGCCCAGATATAGTCACAAGAATATGTAAATGCTTAACAGCTTGTGTATGTGTTGTTTTTTTCTCATGCATTTGTAGGGCATTTTGGGGAACATCAACTGGGCCTTCCTGGGTGTGGACGAGGCCCACCGTCTGAAGAACGATGACTCCCTGCTCTACAAGACACTGATCGACTTCCGCTCCAACCACCGGCTGCTCATTACGGGTACCCCACTGCAGAACTCCCTCAAGGAGCTGTGGTCTTTGCTGCACTTCCTCATGCCCGATAAGTACGTAGCACTGCTCTCTCTCTCTCACCTGTTTCTGAAACAATACAGTGAGTCTACCTTGGCCATGCCTTCCTACGCACTTCCGCTCAATTATCATCTCCCTACAGTGCTAGTCTGGATTTGATCCCATCGAGATTGTTGTCGCAGGAAGCATTTTAACCTGTCTAATCAACAGAGGGAGAGGTTGTGAATGTAGAGCTAGAATACTATCAGTCAAAGCCAGCTATTACTCAAGGGCAATCTTTTTAAACTTAAACACCTCCAGCAAGCAATTGAATCTCACTACCAAGTTTCCAGACCCTCTCTACAAAACAAAGTGGAGAACGAGGGGCTGGTTTTATTACCAGGCTACACTGAGCTTAGAGAGATGCATAGAAACCACAGGGCCTAGCTTCATGTGCACAGTGGTATAATAGATTTCATTGTCTCGATGATCACTGGCTGCTGAACAGGGACAAAGTAGACATGAAATGACAAGTTGTTCAGGATGTGATCTCTAGAATAGAATGAGCTCTGTGCGGTATGCTGAAGATGGCCTGAGGGTGCAGGATAGAGTGATTGAAGGAGGTTAAAGAGTATCATTGAACATATAACCCTCTTCTTTTTTTCATGCTGTGTGTGAAGTGATGTGTGATAATCCCTCCTGTCTTTTCCCCCTGCCAGGTTTGAGTCTTGGGAGGATTTTGAGGATGAGCATGGGAAAGGGAGAGATAACGGATACCAGAGCCTGCACAAGGTCCTGGAGCCCTTCCTACTCAGGCGGGTCAAGAAGGATGTGGAGAAATCCCTCCCGGCCAAGGTGGAGCAGATCCTCCGTGTGGACATGTCCGCCCAGCAGAAGCAGTACTATAAGTGAGGAATTAGTCCCTTGACTGAGCCCCCATCTCCCTCTCTCCCTCTCTCTCTCTCTCTCTCTCTCTCTCTCTCTCTCTCTCTCTCTCTCTCTCTCTCTCTCTCTCTCTCTCTCTCTCTCTCTCTCTCTCTCTCTTGCTCTCACTGTCTCTGTCTCTCTGATCTCTCTCTGTCTGATCTCTCTGAATGTGTGCCATTGAGACATGACATGACTGTCCACATCAGTCTCTTATGCCCAGGTCTGTCCATGTGCTTTTCCTCGGCTGCCTGTCTGTGATTTTGTCACTCTATTGCTACTTGCCAGCCTTTGTATTTGTGTATTTGCATGTGTGATGTGTCAGTGTTTGTTTAGAGATCAGTGAGAGATATGCCCTATGCTATTGTTAGAATTTTGTGTTTGTTTCTCTGTTTCTCTGTGTGTTACTTAGAATTATACAGACTTAGCTGAGCAGATAATTCTAAGTAACACACAGAGAAACAGTTATTCATTTGACAGTTAGAAATGGGAACAAGGGATCACATAAAATTACACAAAATTCTAACACTGTCAAGAAATTAATTCCTTGCAACATTTTCTGAACTGCTTTGTTTATCTGTCCTTCCCCCCTTTCAGGTGGATTCTTACCAGGAACTACAAGGCCCTTTCCAAAGGAAGCAGGGGCAGCTCCTCAGGCTTCCTGAACATCGTCATGGAGCTGAAGAAATGCTGTAACCATGGTTTTCTCATCAAGCCACCTGAAGAGGTCGAGGAGGAGTCTCATGAGCATTTGAAGGTATAGAAATGTGAAGTGACTAGTAGGCTAACTCAACTACACTCTCTACAAGTTTGGACAGAACAACAGTGGAATAGGTGTTTTAGTAATGTTGGCAAACCTATGAACATGAAAAAAAGAATACCAACTATACTGAAGCTTTTGTTGATTAACAAAAGAAAAAAAGAAAAAAAAACTGCATGTGAATGCATGAATCATTGTATAAAATGTGCCGTGGTAAATGTTTGTGAAGAGAATCTTACAGATGTGACTCGTATATAGATCTTGTATAGCTGTGCTCTTTTGGCGCTGAGTTGTTTGTTTGTTTGTTGCAGAGCCTGGTACGGGGCGGTGGGAAGCTGGTGCTGCTGGACAAGCTGTTGACTCGGCTGAGGGAGAGGGGCAACCGCGTGCTCATCTTCTCACAGATGGTCCGTATGCTGGATATCCTGGCCGACTACCTGACCTTCAAGCACTACCCATTCCAGGTAGGCCCTGACAGGGATCCCTGTGACCACTAGGGGGAGAGGAGTAGCTTGCAAGCCCACGTCTGTGACGACTTTCTATTCTAGAAGGAGCTATTCACTGGCCAGGGGCCACAGTTATGCAACACAGTCGTCCCATCTTGCAACCTCATCTCCTGCTCTTCTAATGGCTCAGGAATCTGGGCATGGTTGCATGGTGGCATCCCATAAATGCATTTGTGAAAAGTAAACTGATCAACTGACCAGTGCTGTGACAGTGAAAGTTGCAGACATCCTACGTCATACATATAGGGATTTGACTGCCTACTGATATCTCAGGAGTGGATAATGTAAAAGTGCTTGGTTGGACTAATTCATGTTATTATTAATCTACTTTTTTGTGTTCCTGTATCTGTGGGTAGGAATCAGTCCCAGCTATAAGGTTTTGGTCTTGCTGAACCAAATGTGTGTGTGTGTTTGTGTTTGTAGCTCAGGCACATTGCACTAGACTCAGGTGATAACAGGATCATGTGTCAGGACAGCAGTTTACATGCTTGCCCAAGCAGACTCATCTCCTCGCGCGCACAGTTATTTTTATCCGACAGTTATTTTTTGATCGGGACTTGACGGTTCCCTGCAGGTTCTGACAGGGCACAGCTTTCGTCTCTGTGCTGTTTTGGCGCTGTTGGGTTTTGGTGCACCTTCTCCATCTTCTGCAAAACATGCACGATTTGCAGGTGGCTGTCACCTTGAAGAAAGCTTTGGACGTGGTCATGGAGAGCAGTTTAGTGGCTGTATGATCGTGGCATAGCTCTGGGGGAGAGGCAAGCTCTGGGAGGGTTTTGGAAGCTTCCGGCGAGGAGCCAGATGTTTTACAGAGTTTGTTTTTTCCTCTCTCATCCACGCAGCGCCTGGATGGCTCCATAAAGGGTGAGCTTCGCAAGCAAGCACTGGACCACTTTAACGCCGAGGGCTCTGAGGTATGTGCATACTTTTTCCCATGTGTCACGCTTTGTTTACGTATTTGTGTATCTGTTTGTATGCTTTCAATGTGACTGGTCTGGCAGAGAAGGGTTTGTGTAATTGCCCCATGATTTGCCCTCACCCCTCTTCACCTCACCCTCCCCCCAATCTGCGTCAGAGGGCATTTGACTTGGCCTGACCATGACTTGAGGAATGTTTTTTCGTGCAACGTGGGAAAAGTAGTCTTCTGTCCACTCTCAGGTCCAAAAGGCGTGCAACCTTAACCTTTCTGTTCTGCACGGTCATTAGATAAGTGTTGCATTCATTTGTGTAATTACGCTGAAAGCGAATAACTGGAATGTTTACTTTTGATAAAAATAAGAGCAAACTGGAAAGGCACTCTGATAGTGCAAACCTCAGCCAAGGACAAATGTGCTATTTTGCCACCAGAAGTCTTGCTGTGAACAAAAATGCAAAGTACAGTAATTTATTGATATACACCATGATTTGGAGCCATTTCAACACTGAGTGGGTTCTTCCTTGGCACAAAATACATCAGGTCTCAAGTCTGTAGTTTTTGTGTATTCCTGCTGACAAATAAGCCAGTCAAACCTCCTTGGAGGAGATAATGCCGATCCTGCACCGAGTGCTGATATTTTATTCACGTTAGTCTTAATGGACTTTAATAAACAGAATGATTTTAACTGGTGACAAATATTCTGAATGTTAATAATAATTCTTTGAACTGATTTATGAATGTGAGTGATCAGACAGGGTGCATGAACAGGTTCTTTCACGACTACCTGCATCAAAGACATATTGACTTATTATATGAAGCTCTTTACAGTGTCATGCCTTACATCCGCCTATTCACACACACACACACACTCATTGCAAATACTAACATGCATCAGTGTATCCATCCTTAAAGAATACTTATGTCCTGTTTCTCCCATATTCACACTGTGTATCTATAGTACAGTTTGATTTGAGCTCATGTATTTGTTTGTCTGCCCTGACCCCCACCAAACCCCTTCTGACTAATAGGACTTCTGCTTCTTGCTCTCCACCCGAGCTGGAGGCCTGGGCATTAACCTGGCCTCCGCCGATACTGTGGTCATCTTCGACTCAGACTGGAACCCTCAGAATGACCTGCAGGCTCAGGCCAGGGCTCACAGGATTGGACAGAAGAAGCAGGTGAGCTGCACACTGAATGCATAACTTGGCCACAGCTGTCTAACTGATGGTGTATTCTTCCCAGCTGTAGGCCTTCAAATCCCTCAAAAATTGTTTGTTTGCAGATTTACAGGTAGGGAGGCAGACAGACAGATATATATATACATTATTTATACGCACCTAGTAGGTTGTACGACACTCACGCACAGCACATAGAAACACTATAGAGATAATTATTGCTGAGGTCGCAACACTATAGAGATGATTATTGCTGAGGTCTCAACCTTTAACTCATTTTTGTCAAACACAGGTGAATATTTATCGATTGGTGACCAAGGGAACTGTGGAGGAGGACATTATTGAGAGGGCCAAGAAGAAGATGGTTCTGGACCATCTGGTCATTCAGAGAATGGACACAACTGGGCGCACTGTGCTGGACAACACCTCAGGAAATACAAAGTGAGAAGCAAATTTTGTTACCGAGATGGTTCATATTTTGGTTCTTTAAACCCTTGTGGTTCACGGTCCTAATCGTTTTTCTTTTCTTTTAGCTCGAACCCATTCAATAAAGAGGAGCTCACTGCCATCTTGAAGTTCGGTGCCGAGGAACTTTTCAAGGAAGCAGAAGGGGAAGAGTCAGAGCCACAGGTTTCTGTCCTTACTTTACCTACCTGACTGATCCCAGTGTGTAATACACTGAGACATTTGTTTAAGTGCCTTTTTATTTTTCTGAATACAACTTTTCATTGTGACTGAAACATGTGTTTTTCCACCACAAATTATGGAGAATTATGTCTTGTTAGTTAAACATGGCTGCTTCTTTGCCAGGAAATGGACATTGATGAGATCCTGCGCTTGGCAGAAACTCGCGAAAGTGACCAGGGATCCAGTGCTACTGACGAGCTCCTCTCTCAGTTCAAGGTGTGTGCTTCTAAATATCCCCAGAATGCGCACACACACACACACACACACACACACACACACACACACACACACTGTCCATTGATCCACAGACTTTTCCTCCTAGTCCTCAATCTCTGGGCTTTTACCCTTTGCTGACAGGTGGCAAACTTCACCATGGACGAGAACGTGCCAGAGCTAGATGAAAAGCGTCGCGTGACTGGGATGATATCATCCCCGAGGACCAGCGCCGGCGGGTGGAGGAGGAGGAGAAGCTGAAGGAGATGGAGGACATCTACATGCTGCCTCGTAGCCGCAGCAAGAGGGTACGCCACAGCAATTAATAGCCCACAGCACCTCTAAAACAAGCTTGACAGAATGAGCCATCCAGGAGTAGTTGTGCATGATGTACAGTGTCTTGGTAATTGGATGGAGTCTTGGATAGAGAGCAAGCACTCGGAGAGTGCAGAGCACAGCACTCCTCACGCACGCGCACATACACACACACACACACACACACACATACAGTGTTCACAGCATCAAAGCCTCAGGGTTTCTGCTCTAAAACCAGAGATTTGACCCGCCATGTTTTCTCTTCTGTGTTTTCAAAGGCAGCTCATTTGCGCTGTCAGCCAATTTTTGCAGGCTTCCCATGGCTGGCCCCTTGTCTCTGTCAAACACTTGTTTTGATTTACGAGCTTACAGAATCACAGCTTTGGGGTCCAAGCTCCCCAAGCCCCTCAAACCCAAAACACCCTTCTCAAAGAGTCAGTCTGACCTCCTCCCACACTTTATCCAACAAAAACCCACAGTCTGTGGTGTGTGCATAACCCTCCCCAGCGTCATCCAAAGCAAAGACCCCTGTCTATGGTTGACACGTCCCTGGCTTTCTGGCTTCAATTGATGTCTCCTCTAGTCTACATGACTGGCCTGACCTAACTTGTCCCGATGAGGACTACCTCCTTGGCTGTCACTGCCACCTCCCCAGTTCTTCACAAACAAAAACAAAAGGCAATCCCAAACATAATCGCCTCCTATAATGTCAGCATTTTGTTATGGTGCCTTAGGAACGAAGCCCCACAGTTGACCCAGACGGAATCCCAGTATGCCCCCTAAGTTCTAGTCCCTGAGTGCTCATAGTCTCAACTGACATGAATTAGCCAGTCGCGACTAATGCCAGTTAAGTCTTTGATGGTTCAGGACTTAGAAGTTAGGGGAGACATTGGGATTCAGTCATAGTTTCTTTCTTCTAGTGGCTTCTAGTCTCCAGACTCCCAGTCTCTGCACTGATGTATGCAGTTCATCTAGTTCCCCCTACTGAGGGCCCCCTTCCTCCTCCTCCTCCTCCCCCACCTCCTCCTTCATTGTCACCGACTCCCCATGCTGCCACAGAGGAGCGAGTGGTTTATTCAAGCCAGACGTCGGGTGCACTCGCTCCAGATGGTTCTCTGTGAAGTGTTCCCCGAGGCCGAGCTGGAGCCTTTTCCATCTCCACTCTCCACGCGTGATGTTGCTGGCGCTCGTAATGACTCATTAGATTTTATAGCCCTGCATTAAATCCCCCTGTGTGTGTATGTATGTATGTGTGTGTGTGCGTGTTCAAGTGTGAGAGAGAGTGAATGAGTGTGTGGGTATGTTCTTGCAGTTTGTGTGTGATCATGCACATATGTGTGCTTGTACACTTCCATGGAATTGGATATGTGGGTGTGTGTGGTTGTGTGTAAGAAAGAAACCAAGTGCGTGCGTGCGTGCGTGCGTGTGTGTGTGTGACTATTGTGTCCTCATAGTCTGTAATGAGTCATTAGGTTTTACTGCAGGCTGTGCTCCCCTGTGATGCCAGCACACTTGTCTCATTAGATACCCCTGCCGCCTGAGATCATACAAATCACACGCACTCACACTCAAACACACACACACATTCTCTCTCTCTCACACTCACACACACTCTAGAGGGACCATCAGGCTTTACAGCTCAGATTGTTGGCCTATCTTAAACAGACTCTCTCTCACTCACACACACACACACACACACACACACACACACACACACACACACACACACACACAGTAAAACAATCTTTTCACCAGTCCCCTTAAATTATGGAGCATGAGCCTTGAGATTTTGGACCTTTGTGTTTGTCCATTCGCTTCAGGAGACTCCTGTATTGCCTCATGTTAGGATAGTATTTGTGAAAAAATAAGTAAGACCACTGAAGTATCCTTGTAGTCTGAGTTTAACACGTGGCATTTAAAACTTGTGTGTTTTGTAGGCGCGGGCCAATGACAGCGACAGTGATGTTGGTTCCAAGCTCAAAAACCGCTCGTCTGGGTCGGACAGCGATTCAGACGACAGCGAGGACGACAAAAAGCCCAAGAGGCGCGGAAGACCGCGAGCACGCAAGAACAACGTGGAGGGCTTCACCGACACTGAAATCCGCAGGTGACATAACCACACTAGGCCTCTTTACCTGACTAGAGCAATGTGATCATTTTGTTCAGCTTAGATCATGGTGTGAGTGTTGCATGAACCCTAAGCATTTCTCCACTATTTGAACTCATCAGGTTCATAAAGGCATACAAGAAGTTTGGAGCACCTTTGGAGAGGTAGAGTATCCTTATTCCTCTTACTAATAATTGTTGTTGTGGTAGTACTGTGTGAAATGTTGCACCAAGCCAGACTAGTGCTGTCTGTCCAAGATGGGACTATCTCACTTGGATTGTGCCTTTAGCAGGGCATGGTGAAAGCCACTGTTTTGTAAGGCTGATAGTACAAGGACAGAGACTAAAGAATTATGCAATATTTGTGGGTTTAAAATAGGAGCTGAAGTATTGTTTGGGCTGCATTAGTGTGTGTTGAGTTGACTTTGTTGCAGCCTTGATGGTGTGCCGTAATCTCCTCGTCTATTTTGTGTCTCTCAGGTTGGAGGCCATTGCCCGGGACTCGGAACTGGTAGACAAGTCCATCGCAGACTTGAAACGCCTGGGAGAGCTGGTGCACAACAGCTGTGTGGCAGCCGTACAAGAGCACGAGGAGCAGCTAAAAGAGAACCCCACAGAAGGTACCTTTTTGTATGTGTGTGTGTGTGTGTGTGTGTGTGTGTTAGGGGGTAGTGCAGGTGTGTGTAGGGGTGTATGTATGGTGGGAGAGCAGATATGAAGCCTAGTTAGTGGTGTTTTGTATTTGTACATGTTGACATATCAGTGGTTATGTGTGTATGTATGACACTGCATGCGTCTGTATGTGTGTTTGTGTTGTGCATATGTAGGCTGCCACATCAGAAACAATCTGTTGCTGGAGCAGATCTCTGTTCAGCTGCGGACATGTGCTGGATCAGGAGCGACACTATAAGCTCTTTGTGACTTAAAACACATGCTATAGCTACCCTATCAACTTGACTGACTTTCTCTCTCTCTCCCTCTCTCTCTCTCTCTCTCTCTCTCTCTCTCTCTCTCCGCTCTCCCTCTCCTGTCTTTCTCTTCCCCGCTCTGTGCTGGTGTAGCTAAGGGCCCTGGGAAGAGGCGAGGCATCAACATCAAGATCTCTGGCGTTCAGGTCAATGCCAAGTCCATCATTCAGCACGAGGAGGAGTTTGAGTCCCTGCACAAAGCCATCCCTGCCAACCCTGCCGAGAGGAATAAGTGAGTCGTGGCTTCGAGACATGCACACCATTCTCACACACACACACACACACACACACACACACACACACACACACACACACACACACACACACACACACTTTCTCAGGGTCAAGGACCCTCACTCTAAAAAGCGAAAATCTAAAGAATCTCAGTTTCTTGCATTTGAAGACCATTGTAAGGAAAGCTCTTATCATCTTATCTCTGTAACTGCAGTGAGTGAGTGTCAGGCGTTTGTCCTCCAGGTGCTTGAATGAAGAAACACACAAAGAAGGAACTTGTGGCTTATTGCTGCTCTCTCCCTTTTTCCAGGTTCCAGCTGACGTGCCGAGTGAAGATTCCTCACTTCGATGTGGACTGGGACCTTCAGGACGACACTCAGCTTCTGCTTGGCATTTATGAGCACGGCTACGGCAACTGGGACCTGCTCAAGACGGACCCAGACCTCAAACTGGCTGACAAGGTACACCGACTATTAAGCGTGGTTGGTGTTGATCTCTAGGATTGCTAGTATCGCACAGTGCCATAAAAAAGTGCATTGTAAACAGTAGAGCCAGCAGTTGTTACAGAAGGGACATACCTCTCCCAAAAACATGAATGGTTAATGGAATTGTTTTTAATATGGAGCAGATATGGTAGAATTAGTATTGGTAAACTAGATCCATGCATTGTCAGTGTCATGCAGATGACATTAAATCCATGTGTCATTGGCTTCCTGTCACTCTGTGTGCGCAGATCCTCCCTGACGAGCCAGACAAGAAGCCCCAGGCCAAACAGCTGCAGCTGCGGGCGGACTACCTGCTGAAGATGCTCAAGAAGGAGCAGGAGAGCAAGGAGCTCACCAAGGCTGGAGAGGAGGTAGAGACCAGACCCTCAACTCCACCTAGTGCTAGTGATAGGTTAGGCAATACTTGTGGCAATAGAGGTATGCTATATGCCATACTCGTCATTGAAGGGCCAAATGCTAGATAGCCAGAGTGAAGGCTAGTGTCTAGTCAGAGTGAAGGCTAGTGTCTGGCATAGGTGCCAGAAGCAGGGATGTAGGGATGCATTTGCATCCCCACGTTTGGCTGTCAAGATAAAATAAATGGTGTCCACAACATGTCAATAAGCTCATCATGTAGTCACCTTTTAAGCTGTATAATGTTTGGTGCATAGTAGCATTAGTAGCCTAGTCTATAGGCATTGGCTTGTGCACAGGGTACCCGTACAATTGATGAGAGTGAAGGAATGTTCAATCATAATGTGAAGCACGAAAATGTAACACAATGCATCGGTTTGTCATTACAGAAAGCAAATGCATTGTTTGTGAAAAGTTACACATTTTGAATTGATGGGCATTTTGTACAACCATGAGAGGCGTGTGCACAAATCAGCCAAATTGATAGTTTGGTAAGCTTGCAAATTCACCAAGACAAGAAGCAATAGGCGCCGATGTTTAGACATGGAGTTAAGCATAAGTACAGAAAATAAAAATGGCGCCCCATGCAGAAGCAGTACATTTCCTTAGATCTCTGGCTTTTTTCTTTTGGTCAGGTGTTAGATTGGACAGCTCTTGTCCACCTTGTGTGAGAGAAAAAACATCCCTTATGGCATCTTGTTCTTTATGTCTCTTCCATCTTGCTCAGGCTGTAGTAAAGAAGAGGAAGCGGCGGGTGAAGAAGGAGAACAAAATCCCCAAAGATGAGCTGTCCAACGACATCTCCTCCCCGCGAATCTCAGAAAACCCCTCGGAGGAGGGAGAAGTCAAGGTGGGTGCTCTTTCAGCTGTGGCAAGATAAGGCCATGCCAAAATCAGGTATCAGGTACCTGGCATTAATATGTTTTATTAAATATTGTAAATAAAACATATTAATGCCAAGTTTCTAATAGTGTATGTTCAGTACATGTGTACATTCAATACCTAAATTCTAATTAGTCATTTGAAGTGTTTTCTAGACAGATCACAGAAAAGTTTTTAAAAGTTACTACCAATGAAGGTCTACCGCTTCATATTCATGCTCATACACTAACGTCACCAACATTTGAAACGGCTGTTAAATCATTTCAAATTAGTTTTGAGACAGGACAACATGCAAACCACTCATTATTCATAACATAAACACTTCAATGGTGGTAGTTAATTCACACTCATGTGACCTTTTCCACACCCAACATTACAATAAATTCAAACTGGCAGGTGGTATCGGAGATTATAGCACACATGTGCAATAAATACAAACTGCCAGATGGTATCTGAGATTATAGCACACATGTTCTGAGGGTGTGTTCGCTGAGTGCTGTCTGCGTGTTTCTTTAGGACGACACGGCTGATAAATCGCCTGCCAAAAAGAGACAGAGGAAGAAAGACAACAAAGAAAACAAAGAGAAGCAGGCAACTCCGAAGAAAGAGAAGGGTGCGGACAAGGAGAAAAAGCGCACCAAGGCCAAAAAAGAAAAGGTGTGTTTTCTTTCTATAAAATGAAAAGGAAAAGGTGTGCATTTCTTTCTTTGTATATAATGGAGGATGTTTGCTGCACACCTGTGTTGTCAAAGTCAAATGTGACTTCACAAAGCTAAAGTAGAAGTCTTTCTACAGCCACAATGTTGATGCAGTTCTAAAAGAGGACAGCCAAATTATATTACACGTTTCCCTTTCAGCCTCAGTTATAGTGGATAGCCACAGTACCAAACCACAGTACCACCAGTGAATTGGTAGTGATTCATTGTTTTGGACTGATGTTCCTTTTGGACTATGTATTCTGGCTGCATTGAGTCTGTGTATTTTACCACCTCAAAATTTCATCCTAATGCCATCTTAGAATCACTCTTACCATAAGCTGCACCTCTAAATAGATAAGCATATATCCTCATTTATAAACTACTTATCTGTGCAGTAATTGTTATGTGCTGTTATTAAGTACTGTTGCTTGGTGTTAGTAAGGTGTGTAGCCTGCTAGAGTCTCCAGATTAGCATGTCTTGCTGTGGGATGTGTATGTTCTGTGTCCCATTGTTATGGCCCTTTTGGTTAGGCCATGTGTAGATGAAAGAGAGCACAAATGTAATGTCCTTTCAGGCCAAGACCGGAGCCAAAGGGAAGAAGCCCCAGGGGCCAGTGCACATCACAGCAGGCAGCGAACCCGTGCCTATTGGAGAGGAGGACGATGAGCTGGACCAAGAAACCTTTAGCATTGTTAGTCTTTCTTCATCCATCTCTTTTTATCTCTTTTTTTCTCTCTCTCTCTTTCCTCCTCTGTCTTACTCGCGCACACACATACACACACAGGTATGCACATTAGTAGGCAGAAAGAATTATAAAAAGCAGTTCCATTCCATAACACACTCTAAGATCATCTGAGCATGTTCTCTCTGTTTCTCTCATAAGAATTTATTGGAGCAGAATGCACTGGGAAAGTGCGATATGGTTGTCAGGATACAGGATGTGTTTAGCTACCCCAGATGGTCGCTAAATTGCCATTAAAGCTAGTGTGTCTATGTGTGTGCATATGTGAGTGTGTATGCACACAGATACAGTTTGCTTGTACACTACTATATGGTGTGTATTCATGCATTTCATGTATTAAGTGTGTGTGTGTGTGCACGCGTCTTCAGTGTAAGGAGCGTATGCGGCCAGTGAAGAAGGCCCTGAAGCAACTGGATAAACCCGATGAGGATATGACGGTCCAGGACCAGCTCCAGCACACGCGCACCTGCCTGCTGAAGATCGGCGATCGCATCACAGAGTGCCTTAAAGCCTACAGCGACCCAGAACATGTCAAAACATGGCGCAGGTAACACACCACCTGCCCAGCTAGATACGTGCCCGGCGTCCTAGTGTGTTGTTTTTTTTGCGTGCAAATTATAATATGGCGTGTTCCAAATCTGTGCTTAGGCTTCTGAAGTTTTCATAGCACATTTAAAACTTGCCAATTACATGAGTAAGCAATAGGCATTCTAACAAGCTTTTTTGTTTTGATTGAGAGTTGAACAGCTGAAAATGTTGCATGCCTTTTTAGTGGTTTCGTTGACTCAATTACAAAATTGCCCATTTAGTAAATCGCTCATTTGAAAGCTCACTGGTGCTTTAATTCTCGTAACGAGGTCTAAATCTAAATACGGGTCTTATTTTTCTGTTTCTCAGAAACCTGTGGATTTTTGTGTCTAAATTCACTGAGTTTGGAGCCAGGAAGCTGCACAAGCTTTATAAGATGGCCCAGAAGAAACGCTCTCAGGAGGAAGAGGTAAGCAGCCTTCCCAGCGGCTCCACTCAAGGTAGCTCTTTAGCTCTGAGACTTTCAATTCAATTCATTTCAATTTGCTTTAACTATATAGTGCCAGTAGTAGTTGATGTGGTCTCAAGGCACTTAAGAGCCTAGTGTCTGAACTCCCAGAGCAAACACCAAGGCAACAGTGGCATGGGAGAACTCCCTTCTGGCAGGACGTCATCTTAAGCACAACTCTGCTTCTAGGGGGCATACAGACATGTAGAGACAAATCTATGCAGGCTGTTAGTCACACAGTCACAGATGGTGGTGTCTCACTCACAGAAGAATTTGGATAGGATCATGGTAGGACGTCGCTCTGTGGAAGTGAAATCACTGGATCCAGTTTTGGTGCGTCATCATCAGATCTTTTAGAGCCTAATCTTCTGTGGTGGTGTTGTTTGGTTTGTTTTTTTTTGTCCAGAAGGAACATCGTAAGAAAGAAGAGCCAGGGAAGAAGAGGCCCTTCAGGCCTGAGCCCTCGGGTTCCAGCAGAGACTCAACGGGCACCCAGCCCCCTCAAAAGAGCCACCCCTCAGGTCCCCCTGGCCACGGCCACCACAGAGACTCCTACAGCCAGCCAAACAAAAGACACTTCCCCGGAGATGGTGAGATGCTAGCACAGTATAGGGAAAAGGCTTGGATGGGAAATAAAAAATGAGTTTTTGAATTAATAGAAGTATCTGAATTTAGAATAATTGATTTATTAATATGCATTTGACCATGGTCATATTTAGCTTTGTGAACTATTGTAAGTCTAGTGTAAATTGAGAAAAATCATCATGAATGGCTGATGCTCATTTTCCCTGTATTGCATTTTGTGTTGAAACAGACCGGGGAGACTGGAAGAGGGATCGGGGCTACAGTTATCCAAGTAATAGCAACCAGTCGTGGCAAGGGGACCGGCACCACCCTTACGACCGTTACAAGGACCATCACTATGGTGACCGGCGTCCCCACAGCGACTCGTACCGGAGCTCAGGGGGCTACCGCAACAGCAGCTCTCCGCGCAAGAGGCCCTATGAGCAGTACGGCAACGACCGCGACCATAGAGGACATCGGGACAACTATTATGACAGGTGCGCAAGGAGAAACTGTGACAAGGGGAATGTTTGTAGAAGTTTGCAGAAGCTTTAGATGGATGTGAAAGAACTTAAGCATAGTATTATTTTAATATTTTGTGCAATTTTTTAAATATGGCAAATCCTAAAATTTACATAGTTAAATTTAAATTTACATTGTAAAAACACATGGGATTTAATTGGTATTATGTGACAAAGTCCACCTTATGCAATTCTCTCACTGTAATCACCTCTGATTTCCTGGCTAATTCCCAAGGAACTTTTCAGTTCTCTCCTCTGTATTCATGCAACACTGAGTTTGATGCCCCAAAAATGTGAAGTGTCAGGTAAAAGTATTTGTTAAGCAGTCTTTTGTTTGGACTCTGCACTACTTTATGTCAGAGTGGATTTTGTCAGGTTATAGCAGGCCATACAGGCAGGATGTGCAATGCACTACCTTTGGGTGGGTTTGTTTTGGCAGTCAGAGCATCTCCATTTTAGCATGACTATGTTGTGCTGCATTAATGTAAACCATTCTTTCTTCCACAGACACATGGACCCCAAGAGGAGGCGACCCGATGACTTCCGCTCGCAGAACTATGGTGGAGGAGGAGGAGGAGGAGGTGGAGGTGGAGGAGGAGGAGGAGGTAGTAGTGGCGGTGGTGGTGGCCATGGTCCAGACTTCAGACGGATGCCCGATCACAGAGGACCTCCAGGGAACGTCGGCCCCAACATGGGGTCTGACCATCACCGGCCATTCCCCCCAGACAAACCACCTCCCCTCTTGGACCCCCGATCCCCACAGGCCCAGAAATCTCCCCATGACTCGCGCTCGCCCACTGAACGCCCCCCCATCGAGCCCAAGCCTGTCGGAGAGTTCAACTGGAACAGCAGGTAGACGAGGGCTCCGACCATGACTAACTCCTCAGGCCCAGAGGCCAGACGTGGTGCCCAGGGAAAGCTGACCTCACTGTAGGGAGAAACGGGGGGAAACAGCTTGTCGCTGTTTCTGCTGCTGCTGCTGTTGTTCTTGTTGTTCTTGTTGTTGTTGTTGTTGTTGTTGCTGCTGCTGCTGCCAAAGCCTTCAGCCTTGTGCAGCCAGTAACTTCTTCCCTTCACAACGCACAAACAGCCTACTCAACAGAAGAGGGATCAAGACAAGATGGCACCATCTCTGCCGACCCCACTTTACTCCCTCTTCCCATGGCCCCTAGAGGATCCAGCCAGGAGAGCTGCCTCCTTCCAGGCTCTCCTCTTCCCTCGCCGCTACCTGAGACAGGTTAGAGCCTGACCCCCGAGGAGTAGACAGAAGATACTGTCTAACTGTTAGCAAGCTCTCTATGGACTTTGAACACAAGCGTGAGGAATGTTAAGTCCTATGGACTGTCACAGGAACGATCTTTAATGCCTTTTTTTGAGAAGAAATGATTGAATGATACGTTTGAAGTGCCTGATGAATTTGGCCTTGTGAAAGTAAACAGAGAAAAGATTGACACCCCCCCCTCACACACACACACATACACACACACACACACACACACACACACACACACACCCCTTCTAGAGTAAAACGTTTATTTTTTTGGATGTTTGTCGCTTTTGGTTGTTTTATAGTTTACAGTGTATTTTCTTCCAAAAAAAAAAGAATAATCTGTATTCTTAAGACAAGAGTAATCTATATGATTAAAAAAAAACTTGTCTGCTGCACCTTCATGCCATTGAAGCTTTAAGTTGAGTAGCTCTGGTAAAACCTATGTGTTTTTCATTTGACTTTCTACCATGGCACCGCTGTCATAGTCTCAGCCGTTTTAGAATGACTCTCAGTGGATCACACTGAAACAGTAATAATAGTGTAATGTCACTTTAGATTATAATGATGATTCATTAGTGACCACTTTTTTTCCCAATCACTGAATTGACCAGTCGTATGAAAATAATGTACCACTGATATGGCTTTTTATCCATCCCTAAGCTGTGCTAAAGCACAAAACAGTTAATGATGGCCCAGCTTAATGGTAAGTGCAGGCATTTATGCACCAGTATTCAAGGTCAGTGTGTGTCTTTTAAGGGATGACAAAAAACACTATGATATGTAAGCTACTCTTCTGTTGATTGTTTTTGTTTTCTTAAAGATGTATACATTGAGCCATTTAAATGCCTGTTGGGGCCTTCTCTGGCCAATACAGGTGGCATGGACATTTCTTCTGCATCAGATGTTGCACTAAAAGTTCAGTACTCTATAAATCCTTGGTTTTCTACTTTTTAAGTATTCATTGGCATGGACTTGAGAGAAGAACTCTGCTTTCTTGTTTCATTTTCCTTTCATTCTTCATGGGTATGCTTTACCGCTCTACTTTACAAAGTCATGAAGGACAAAACACAAAAACAATGGAGTGATCCAAGGATGTGTCGGGACAGGATCTTGCTAGAGTTTGGCAAGGAGGAGTCTCCAGCACAAAGAGGAGCCAACTCCAGCTTGAATCAGGCCCCGATGCGGTACAGGTGGCCAAGCTGACCCAAAATCCTGACCTATTGACCACGAATCACGTAGATGTTTTGTTTAGCAACCTTTTTTTTCTGTTTCTGATGTTCTCTCCATGTGTGCCTTAATTCTGGTGTACATTCATATGACTGTATGAAGGCCTGGACATATGATGATTTGAAAAGATGTCTCAGTATTATTCGGGGATTGTAATGGGAGTCAAATTGAAGAAACGCAGGAGGCCGACCCAAGTCGTCAAGGAAAGGCAGTGGGAACATAGTTGTGGGTTGTGTGGCTCCATAGAGTAAAGGTAACCAGAAGGGGGATGAGTTGATGGGTTTTGAGAGTTCAGTGTCTGTGTTTGAAAGCTCTCAGACAGCGACAGTCGTGTTTGTTCCAATAGACTGCCAGGAGAATCTTCCGCCCCCTCTCCCCACAACGCCACACCCCGCCAATCAGACACTACCCAAGAGCTCTCAGAGCTGGTCTGAGCTCAACAGATATGCCAACTAGAGTAATTTATAGACAAGATGAAACTAAAACGCCACTGTTCACTCAGACTGTACTGTATATATGTTTATAGACCTATATGTATTAAACTTTGCTACATCATGAAAAACTGTTGTGGTTTTCCTTTCTTTTATTTTTGTTTTAAAGCTGACATTACTTGGTTTATAAAGGTGTGTATTATTCTTACAATGTTCAAAAAGCGCAAAATTATGTCTGTTAAAAGTTTAAGTCTATGATCAGTAAATGTGGCTATGGTTCTGGGACATTTCATTTAACAGCATAGAATCCACTAGGGGGCAGTGTATGCCATATGGAACTTTAAATTGCCAGTCACTTCTCCATTAGTAAATTCATGAAAGATGGAAATAACTTTACGGACAAGAAGTCAGAAACACACAACACACAAGCCTTCCAAAACAGATCGACAAGACAGTTTATTTCTGCTCAATAAATAATTTACAATATATACAGGTAGCATGAGGCACCACTGTAGTCCTACATACAAGCCAAGTTTGATCTCTGGCAAACCCATTCTGTAATACATTTAGTTTTTGTTTTGTTTAGTTTTTTTTATTTCCAAGCCTGACGGTTTTGATGAGCTCTAGTCACAATCAAGTTCATGACAAGTAAGAGCTAAACATGAATAAAAACATAAAGTGCTTCTTTCATAATGAAAACAACAACAAACATTAAATTCCCTATTTTTGGATATGGTTCTGTTCAGACTTGCTTAGATCTGTTAGGTTGGTTAACATTTGGTGTGTTGTTTCACATACATAGAACCTTTTCTATTTTTAAATAAAAGGCCACATTCACTGTACTCACATATATAAAATGTCAAGATTTACAAAAAAAATTAACAACAAATAAACACTATTCTTTTCCAAATTTAACAACTTTTACAAACCTATGTACAGACTCACATTACGCACAAAGAACCATCCATTGATAAAAATTTACTATACAACGATACACCTATCAACACAAAAAGTCCACATTACAATCATTTTGTTGCTTGATCTTTTGTTAGCTTCTGTCGACATTGAGTCTACACTAGCACATGCTTGCTAGCAGTAGCCTGGCCTGCCTGATGTTTCAGTGTGAGCATACCCTCTGAGATTTTCACCCCAGACAGACAGATCTACAATACATTTGTTGGCAAAAAAAAGTTAAATCGTTCTTGCTGAGAAAAACCTAGCTCAGCATCGATGTGAATCACTTGGGAGTGATTTTCAGGCAGACAAATGTTTAATGTGGGCTTTAATGGGATATGAGATCCACACTGCAAAACTGAATATACA